>JBBPDB010143654.1:0-15008 GCA_037974465.1 Brachypetersius altus
GGCAGAAACCATGGCGCCTCCCCTGCGTCCCCATGGTGATGACCCTGAAGAAGTGCTTTCTGGTCTAAACAAAACACCTAATCTGAACTCTTTAGCTCGAAAACATAGTGTTTACACAAAATAACAACCTTGCTTTAATCATGTCACTGTGCCCTGAACTCTGCAACCTTAATCATTAGCCAGCAGAATCACCCTTAATATGAGTATAACTAGAAGGAATTATCTGAATATGAATCAACTGAATATGAACTGATTTTCTCCTTACAATATATGTGATTATAAAGAATACATTAAACCCCCAGTTTTACGCAGATCGGGACTCGCGTATCCAGTAACACGCGTTTTTTTTTTTAAGAACGAAACTGATCGTTTTACCCGGAAATATTCAAAACAAGGCGGAACCTACAAATATTCTTTTTTTTGCTTTTTTCGTGGCATTATGGGGTTTTTTTTAAACTCATTTTAGTTCTTCTGTGTCTCTCTCTCTCTCTTACTGCCTCTCTCTCTGTATCTCTCTCTCTCTCTCTGTATCTCTCGTTCTGAAGCGCACGGATCGTCTCTCTTTCTTGCTCTCTCTTACTCTCTCTCTCTCTCGCTTTCTGTGTCTCTCATTCGTGACGGTTCTGTATTTAATTCTCGGGTTTATCATTTTCGTTAAGGTTAATCTATTAAACTGTTTAAAATGAAATTAAAGTGTTCTGTGAGCACATCTGGGTTTACTGGGTTTACACTATTAAAATAGGCATTTTAAGGCATTTTTTGACCAAAACACAACAACGCGGTTTTTCATTATACACGGGTGCTCGTGTAATGTAACCCCCGCGAATAACGGGGGCTTACTGTATATGTGACTTTCCCTGACATCAACCAGTATTCAAAGCAGAATTCAAACTCTACATACCGACAAGATCTCTGAGACGAAATAAAACACCTATTATTTAGCATAACACAACAAAATATAGTCAGTTCACATGAGTTCCTGCACACAAGGGTATTTGAGGTGAATGAAAGGGTGGACAGACTGACTAAAGAAGCCACCAAGGCAAATGAGGTAGAACTTACAGTTCCCATATACAAAACAGAAATTAAGTAATAATTACAGACAACATTAACAAAATGTGGCAGGATAGATGAAACACAGAGGAGAGAGGGAGGCACTTATACAGATTACAAATTGAAGTAATAACAAGAAGGGGTGGTGAACTGAAACGGCAGGAGGAGCTTTGGATGACTAGGCTGAGGATTGGGCACACAAGTCTAAATAGTGGATTGTACACAACGGGAAGCATCAGTCTGGGGCCTGTACACACTATGGAGAAATATAAAGAGCAGGGCATGTTCTTTTACACTACAGACAGTATAATAGAGAAAAAGAGATTATAAATACAACATTTATAACATGTTTAATGTATCTGCGACTGCCTAACCGGCTAAAACCTGCTAACATTAGGCTACACACCGCAGTATACATCAGTAAAATCATTTTATTAATGTTATTTACATTTATACAGCAGTTACCTCCACTTGTGCTTGCACTGACATGTCATTGTTGGCCGCCAATATTTAACTCTGAAAACTTGTCGAAAGTCCCTCCCCGTCCGCTACATAGTCAAAATGGCGTCTGTTTAGTGCGAGTAGTGTCCATCCTGCAGCACTGCGTTTTTTGGCCTTTTTTTGTGCACCATCCGGGTCCTTTCAGTGCACTGAGATTTAGCTTGGTTGTCAATGTGAACGTGCAAAGACAGTGTTCGAAATGTGTAATTGTCATGTGTAATTACACTCATTAAGTCCTATGTCTGGCTCACCTCATCTCCATTCGTCTGGTACCTGGAGTACTTATATTATACTCTGTGTGAGTGAGGGAACGCAGGTTCCCGGTGGGAATGCAGGTTCTACACTGGGCCAACTGTTGTTGTATCACATGACAAAAGCAGATCAGCAAAAACATGTTGGTATCAGAATAAAACCAATAACTGTTTTCTAGGGTGTAAAGGAAACCCAGCCCAGGTCAGTTCAGTGAACTGAAGTCTTACAGTCCTTATTACATTTATTATCTGTGTATAATAAATCAAACCCATCACAAACACTACTTTTGTATTCAGGGGTCACCAACAAAGTGTTCTAGAGCAAAACTGCCAGTAAGCTACCTTGTATGATGGCATGCATCTCTTTTCTTTCAGTCTCTTTTCTAACTGACCTAATTCTGACAAGATCCGTCTTCTCCGTCCACCTGAAAAGGCGCCAATATCTTTTCTCCTTCTGCTTGCGTTAACTCCGCGAAAGAAATCTAAAAATAGTTCAACCTTAAACCTAATACTCAGCCTTCAGCATACATGAATTTTATTATTGTTTAATACCACAACCAGGTAAAACTCCTAAATTCCTGAACGAAAACAAAGAGGGGCCTGTTATAAAAGCTCATATCAAAAAGGTAAAAGACTAACTAAACTATTACAAGAAAATATTATTTTTACCAAAAAAAAAAGACTCCTCATTGTTCAACGACTAATCCTCCACAATTTCTATTTCTTATGTGTAACTGACACATGACAGGATCTAATTCGGAAACCCTGAAGGTGCTGAAGTTTGTTAAACACGCTCCCGAACTCCTCACAGTAACACACAGCGTCTCCATGGAGCTGCAGGGGGAGCGCACGCCTGCCCTCGAGCTACAGGGATGTTCCACTAACTGAAATGTTAAGAAATGGTATAGTCCACTTTAGGGGTGTCTGAACTCGACAGTAAAGATTGTTCCTGTCATAAACTACGGGGGTATATATTGTAATATTTACAGGATGTATACATGGAGTTTAAGTCTTAATTAGAGGAGGGCAAACCCACAAACCCTTCCTTCATTCCAACCCTGTATCATGATGCATAATCTAGTTAAATGCAGTTTCTTAAAAAGTACAAGCAACTGAACTTGGTCTGAGGGTGCTGGGAAGTTTAAGTAATCTTAAATCTCTCTGTGTATTTTAAGTGTGCAGTGAATAGAATTAAAATACATTTTAAAATGTAAACAATGAAAGCTACCAAAAGTAAGTGAAGATGGCTGTTCATCCCTCACACCTGCAGACTTGCAGCAGTTAAAGGCACGTCTCCATCTTAATATGAATATGAATATGAATATAATCCGACTCCTCAAAGGTGAACCCGGACTCACCTGCAGTTCACACAGTGGTCACTAGAGGGCGGCAGATGATGAAGCTCCACCTGAAACAGGCGTAGATTCCAGGAAACTACTGCAGGTTAAAACATTTTACCTGAAAACAATCAAACCACATTAATCATCCACTAACAGCAGAGTTTATTATACACTGCTTAGGGATATTGGGTGGATATGCTTTTTACATTTTTGTCATATTAAAATTTAATAACCCCAACTAGAAAAATAAGTTTTGAGAGTAACTGTTAATAACCACACATATAAAAGTTTTAATTTAACTGTTCATCATAATAATAATAATCTGTAATAATTGTTGGTTGTTGCTGCACCATATACTAGGCGCAAGATCTATTATAGCATGAAACGACACATCCTCCCACTTATTCACCTATGAGATTTATATGAGGAATTAAAATTATCGTGTGTGTGTGTGTGTGTGTGTGTGTGTGTGTATTTGTGTGTGTATGTTTGTGTGTTTCGCATTTTACTTCATACAATACATTATGTACTTTAGTGAAGTTGTGTTTTTGTTTTGGCTTGGTTTTTACAAGAACAAAATCAGTTACTTTAATTCCAGTCATGATGTAGTGTTTTAATCTTTATCTGTAATTGTTTGTTGTGTTGTTTGTGTATTTTTGTGTATATTATCATTTGTCTCTGTGTTTGTCAGTTTGTTAATGTTTTGGTGGTTTGAGTCAGTTGTGGAACACAGATGAATGGTTTTGCTGGTTGTGCTGCATTTTGGAGGTTAGATGCATTGTGCACACTGTGTGAAGTGTTTTGAAAAAGTGGCTTCAACACTGAGAAGTGCGACTTCATAAAAAGCTATAATGTGAACTTTGATTGGGAGTCTTCCTTATCCAACATCAGTGTCTGACCTCACAGTTGCTCTTTTGACAAAATGTTCTCAAATTCCCACAGACCTACTGCAAGATCTTTTGGAAAGCCGTCCCAGAAGACTGGTGGTTGCTATACCTGTAAATAAGGACCAGCTATATTTTCCCATCGTTCTGAAGTGGGATGGTCACACATTTTGGTGTAGACAGATGAAGGTGTGTGAAAAAAAATACATGGTTTAATTGTATATGTAAGTAGAATCAAGTGCTGTATTTTCTAAATGTGCTTTGCATCAACTATTCATGATGTGCGTAGTAGTCGATCTATGGGTCGTCAGGCCAGTGGTGAAATTCTGCTGCTGCTCCTTGTGGGGAGATACTGCACTGTGTCAGCACCTCCTCCTGGAGAACAGTAATTCTGAGTGTAGTAGGACCTCTGAGCTACAATACTACAATATTAGCCCATAGGCCGTATAGCCATCCTTCACGTGATGCCGCCCTTTTGTCCCTAGGTAGGCCTCCACATCATTCCGGCTAGTGATCAGAGCTGGGCCTGGATTTTCTATTCCAGCCTGAATCTGCCCAAGTGAATGTGCTGTTTAGAAGTATTGTGCTTGTTTTAACACTCATCTAGCTCAGCTAGCTCGTTAGTTAGTTAGTTCCAGCGGCAAAGGGGGACCTATGTATTTGAATGCAATGAATGCAATGCCATTAAAGTCCATGTTGGTGTAATAGTCAGCCGTCCCAATAGTTTCATCCATATAGTGTATGTGCACAAATACACGTGCACCATCGCCCCAATACTGTTGGGTAGTATTTTGCTTATTTTACCTCTCAGTGGTTACAGTTGCTTAAAACTGAAGCTTTATAAAAATGTGCTCCCTTGACTGAGCAGCTGCACTCAAGTTCACTGAGGGCGATACCAAGCATAAAGCGCTGCCACTGGACTCTGGAGCTTCTCTGTCTTCACTATTCAGAATAGCCATCCTTCACGTGATGCAACCCTTTTGTTCCCAGGTAGGCCTCCACATCATCCCCGGCTTAGTGATCAGAGCTGGGCCTGGATTTTCAATTCCAGCCTGAATCCGCCCCAGTGAATGTGCTGTTTGGTACTTTTGGGCTTGTTTTAACATTCATCTCACAGTAGTGAGACTATTATTGGAATATCGACTGGGAGTCACATCCAGCATCTGTGCCTCACCTCATAATTGCACTTTTTACTAAATGTTTACAAATTCCTACAGAACAACTCTAAGATCTTTTGGAATAAAGTCTAGACAGTTGAACGTGTGGAAAAAATAGATAGATAGATACAATGTAAAGTGATGTTTTAGTTTCATCTTTTTTATTGCTAAAATAAAACCGGCTATGTGAAACCCAGTCACGGTCATTGTTGTTATCATCTGTAATTGTTTGTCTGTTTGTGTAGTTTAGGTGATTCAGGTCCTGCTGAAAGAGATAAGTGTTAATGTTTTAGTAGTTTCAGTTTTGAAACACAGATGTTGGTTTGTTGTTTGTGGTGAATTTTGGTGGTTAGATGCATTGTGCAAAATATATTAAATTATTAAAAACTATAAATGGAATGTCAGTTATGAGCCTACTAATCTACCATCATGAACTCTCAATTCCTCGTTTGACTACACAAATTTGTACAGACCTACTCCAAGAGTTACAAAAGAATATGTTTAATGTCTATAATAAATGAACAAAAACAGAGTGGAGTTGGGAGCTAAAGGGTGGTAAAATCAGACTAAATCAGGAAGCACTGAAGCTGCACTAAAAGAGTTTTAAGAAGGAACAGTGGGAAACATACACATTTTGCTTTCTATAATTGTCATTTTTTCTTTTTTCTTTCTTTCTTTATTGATTTTGATTTGTTGTATTTTTAAAAATATTGTTAGTTTTAGTATTCAATAAACAAAGTGACATCAGATTAAAGTTTATCTAAATGATCTTAAACTGGAAGATTGTAAATCTTTTAAACACTGAGTACACTGAAGGGGATTTTAAGGTTAGGGTCCTGCATTAATTGCAGCGTTAGTGCATTAATCATATTTAAGTGCAATAAGAAGACTTAACAATAAGAAGACTTAACCATTCACAGGAAAAGACATTTTGACCAGAAGGGCTCAAACATACTGGGCACGATGTCTACGAATAAATGTAAGGGTTTTTAGATTTTAATATGAATTAATGTAAATTTAAATAATAAAGAGAACTAAATAAAGAGGGAAATTGTATTTTGTTTAGAGACAGAGAGAGAAACAGGGAGAGAGAAAAGTGACACAAAATAAAAATAGCTTATTAAAAACTTAAATGGTTGTCTTTTGATATGAAGCTGTACAAGTGTGTATTAAAGCCACAGTGTGACAGTTCCGGTCAGCAACCTTTTCACCCCAAACCCATTCTTAATCACTTTTTTATATCACCACAGAATTCTGCACATTGTTCTGAAAAATAATAGGAATTCTCCTTTAACTTGGGAGAAGATAACTTAGCTTGGGTTGAAGATAACTTAGTAATGTAATGTGTAAAATGTTTTTCACTATTTTTGTCATTATATACAGGTACAACTAAAAGAGGACTTTATTCTCCCTCCAACATTAGAGAGAGTTCACTTTTTAATTCCAGGTTTCCCTGCAGCTGTGTTCTCACTGAGGACACTGAACTCTTCTTTTAGGATTTGCACTTTGAACAGATTCAGGAATTGTTGCCAGAGTTCCGGTGCTGTGGGCTGAGATGTCAGAACGTAATGGTCCATAAACAGAAATGTTACTTAATAGTGATGTCACTGAACCATAACCAGAACTTCCCAGTGACGATGTATCTGACTTCTCTCCACTCACTGGAAAACATAAAAAAGAACATAATGACAAAAGAGGACAAGAATATATAAAACCATTTTAAGATTATGAGATAAAGTGCCTGATTTATCTAATGTGAAAATGCTCAGTTTAACCTAATCAGAACCGGTCATGAAGTGGAAATAGCTGATGAGAAATGTTTTGTAGAAAATAAATTATGGTAAACAGATACTGTCTTGTGGAAGGGAACTGAATATACTGAAACATCTGAAATAGGATTGTGGTTAACCTTTCCATACAAAAATGTATTTAGATTTTAAAACATCCAATAAATCATGTTTATCTGTAATAATATGCAATACTCACTGGTAGGTGGTAGTCCCATGCTCCCACACCTTTTTAAGCCCAGAGATTCATGAATGGATCTTATGGAGCCAGCTCCAGTGCTGTGAGAGGAATCTCTGTAACGTGATGGTCTTGATCCTGATCAGAATTAACCTCTAACAAAAGATATAGCAGATATCTCCCCTCTGCTCTCTGTAACCACGAAAAAAGAGAACAATTTTGTTCTAGAGATTCAGCTGTGAATTAGAAACACCAGCTCAAGTCTGGATCACATGTAGACTGAATTGCAGCTCAGTTTAAACTAGCCTTATACTCTACATTAACAGTTCAGCTGCTCACTACTATATATATTTCTCACTGCATTCATATAGAATAGATGTCGTGTCCGGGCCATTTAAGGGTTGTTTCTTTGTATCAGCTGGATGGCTGTGGGTTGACGAGACAGTCGGAGCGGGATAAAAAGATGGCTGCTGAACACATGGGGAGTCAGGCCTGGGCAAACCCATGTCGAAAGGACCAAGCGTTTGGGATTTTAAGGTGGATTTTGGCTGGTGCACGGACTGATTTGGGCTTCCTGAAGTGAGTGGACTACGGCACAGTGGTCCAAGTCCAGAAGGAAGCCATATCGACTTTGGGAGGAGCAGGCACAGGGGACCCTTTGTGGCTGGCGGAGGAAGCAATGAGGCTGATCAGGCGACACGGAGGGAGACCGGGTAAGTCCAGGGGAGTCCAGTTATAGGGTCAGGACCTCCAACACTGGTATACCCATGGTACCAGAATCAGAGGAAGGTCAGAGACGGTCATCCCATAGTGAACGACCACTAATAGCCAAGAGTGGAATCGGGTGGTCCAGTAACATCACTAGTAATTTCAATGAGATAGCCAAGGTGACCTGATGTCAAGGCCTTAGCATGTTCACCATCAGGGACCAGGGTTAAGGTCAGAAAGGCTCCACAGATCCTTGACTACTGTGATAGACAGGTCCCTTTACAGACAGCGAGAGGCAGGAAGAAAGTGGTCAGAGACCCTACAATAATTGCACTGCCGCTCTCACTGTTAGGCTGCGTGATCTTGAGGAGCGGCGAGACTGGTTGCATTGCCTTGCGGGGTTGCAGTTGACAGACGGCTGTGACCAGTTTCATGGACTCGTCCAAAGGGCCTTCCTCATCCACAAACTGTTCCAGGTTCCTCAGAACCGGTGAGAGGTCCGGACAAGCACTCGTAGCCGACGCCTTCAACGGTGGGCTAAATGCAGGCCTCTTTGCTCGCTTCCTCCTAGCAGGACGCCAGTAGGAGGACCGGAAGAGCATCAGGGACTCTCTTGTGGCTGGCACCTTCGTTGGTATACTCAAAGCGGGCTTCCCCACCCACTTCGTTTTGAAAACCAAAACAAATGCTGGCACACGGGTCAGAAACAAAACCCAAACATTAACCATAAAAAGACAGAAGGACATACAAACTCCTCCACTATGTTTGACCGTGGAGCAATAACTCTGGTCAGTCCCAAAAGAACTTAAATACAATTAACCACAAACCCATAAAACAATCCCAAAACAAATACGGTTTCTCCTGAGCACACTGACAGCTGAAACAAATGATTACTTAACTCAAACCTGGTGTACAAAACTAAACCCCTGGCGGCCTCTAGTGGCCACCAAACGTCACTGTCCTCAGACCTGACAACCACGTGTTATGTGACCATAAAACTTGCACTTCATTGTTTTCTCTTGGACTGTTAAATGAAGTGACTCTGCCTTTTTTTTTGGAAAATTACATTCATTTGTATAAAATCCACTATACTGAATACCTTTACAATAATAAGGAATGTCTTGAAAAAGAAATCTCACAGATATTTAAATGAACACACCTAATCCAGCTTATGAAATGTTTAATATACTTCACAGGGCTGCAGATCTATCGATGTATAGACTGTGAACATTTTCACTTTTATTAATAGTATTATTGTTATCATACTGCTATTTTTATTTTGATTTAGTTAATGATTTAGTTTGCTTTTTAATGAAGATTAACATAGAATTCCTTTGGTGCAAGGTTGCAAATCTTTTTTTCTCCTTTCTGGTCAGCTGTTGTTGTTGGACAGACACAAACTGCCCTCAGTCATGTTGACTTTCCCATCAGCTGCAGTCTAAATTCTTTTATTACAGCTACACTTAACCAGCTCAGGGGTGTGTGTGTGGACCTCTTTCCCATCACCACATAATCAAGATCTTTTATTAGATTGTTTTGAACTTCTGCTTTATAGTTTTGGGAAAAGGAGTTTTGTGTGCAGACAATAATGTGTGGATGAGTTCAGTGTGTTATGTTTCTTTATACTCCATGACTCACTTGGCTGTGGTTGAGGTCGTCTTTCCTGTGGAGGAAAATATCAGATGTGTTATTCTTCACCTTCCAACACTTGGAGCTCCAGTCTATTAGTTAACAGTGATACACTGATGATAACCAGGGTTCTTTACATTCAAAAACCTATTAGGAAAGAGACTGAAAGACTTAGAGCTGAATGTAATTTTTTGTAAATATTTCATCAATGTGTCACACATTGCCATTTTTTTTGGTAATAAATATTATTAAAAATATTCTTTCATGTTGATTGTATTGGTAATTGAGCAATCTCATCATTATTTACAATTCACCAGTGCATTGTTTGCCATAAATTTATGGGTTTTTGTAAAAATTACAATGTATTACAGAGCAACAATATTAAATACAGTCAGTAAAGTAGAGTAAAGGTTCATACCAAACATTCCAGCCATTCTATAACATTCCTTACAGCTTCTGCATTCTTACTGCACTGTAACATTCCTCTGTCTTCATGAACCAGAATGTCCACAACGAGAGTATCCTCCCTACTTACAGATCTTCTGCTCTCTCAAACGACAAGCTCTGTGTCAAAGGTGTGATGGAGCACCACCAGAACAGCTAGTTTATCTGCAAACGTAGGAAAAAGGCTAAAACACTTTAATACGTAAAACATGTTTAAACTCTGGTTTATCCAGAAAATTGTCATTTATTCGACTCATACCAAAAGGATCATTACCAGTAGATTCATCAAGTTCTTGCACTGCTGTTTTAGTGGGTTTTCCAGGAAGACAGAAAACCAGAATGACTTTACACTCCTTCACTGTGGACTCCTTCAGGACACACTCTTGCTTTTGAAGTTCACGCTCAAACTCATTCCAATAATTTTTGATGTTTTCAGGCACAATTTTGTAGTATTTAACCTCTTTGATGAAAAAACAAGAAGCAAACGCTTAAATATTGTAATATTCATCTATATTTGGCATGTGCAATGTATCAATCTTGTTATTTCGATCATTTATCTCACAATGATCTGTATATAATCAACACCGTAAACAATACAGGTTAGTACAGGGCAATATAGGGCAATATAGGACTGTCTGGGAATATACTTACTTTTCTTACTTTTCATGTTGTTTTGGTAGAAGGAAATGAAGCAGCAGCTGCTTCATGACAGTTCTAAGGTAAACAGACACATCAGGCACATTTAAACCCACCTGCTTCTAAAGAGTGTAATTATTTTTTAAACAGCATTTCAATAAGACATACAGTTTAACCACACCCACTATTATTTCTCTCTCTCTCTCTCTCTCTCTCACTTGGGAACACTGTTCCAACGAGAACATTAATCTCATTTTATTATTTATTTATTGTCCTACAGAGTCTGGATTCCGGCATGCATCGTTTCACAATGGAAACTGTGAGGAACAGAAAGGAGGAGATCTTTCTTCAGAAGCTGGAGATGAAGATTGCTCTGAAAGAGGCTGAGAGGAAGATTAAGAGAAAGCTGAAGCAGCAGGAGGAGGAGGATAAGGAGCGGCGGAAGGCTGAGGAGATGGAGTGAAGAAAAAAACAAAGCAGAAGCGAAGAAGAAGCGAAGCAGGAGCTGATGCACCTGAAGATGAAGTTTAGGGAGGAAATGAGGAGGATTGAGGAGGAGGAGAGGGCTATAAAGCAGCAGCTGAAAGAGAGGAGAGAGAGCTGGTGCACCAGAATCAGGAGGAGACTCGGGGTGCAGCCAGGGGATATGGTGGGCGGGGGTTTATAATACATTCAAATAAAAAAACCCTCACTTCATGTTTTTTCTGTCTTTTTTTGTCTTTTCCATATGTGTGCTATTTTACACCCTGTTTTTATCACTTGGTTTAAAGTACAAATTTGCACTTTCCTACTTTTTACTTTCAGATCTAATCAGTAAACTTTACTGATCCCGGAGGAAATCGCTTATGTTTCTACTGCACAGACACACAGAGACAAGAACTATATAAAATAAGTCTAAATGAATCCAATTAAAGCTACAACTTAAAGATGCAGAGACTCTTTCACACAGTCCGGTTCTGGCCACAGATGCTCTGAAAGGGTGGAGGTAGCTCAGTGGGTAGCATACTTGGCTCCTGATCATGGGTTCGAATCGTACCTTCAGCACCACCACTGGGTCCCTGAGCAAGACCCTTAACCTCATATCGCTCCAGGGAGACTGCCCCCTGTAGTCAAGGAATGGAAGTCATTTTGGACAAAAGCATCTGCTAAATGCCATAAAGGTAAATGTAAATGAAAAAAGGACGCAGACGAGAACAAGCTCCTTGGCTCAGTGAAAAACTACGAAACCCAACGTACTTACAAAACGCTTAACCCTTGAAAATACACCAGACCCCTTAATTTAAATTAAGTGGCCATTAATTTGTGAACCAATCCCTTAATTTCACTTTAAAAGTGAAATTAAAAGGCCTTTAAAGGCCTGAGTGTGAACCCCCTTAATCTAAAACATAAGACTTTGATTCAGGAGGTTCTATTATTTAAGGGGCAAATCTAAAGGGGAACATTCAGAAGTTTTACCCCTTAAATCAGCCTTAATCTGTGCATTTTTTTCCACTTAATTTTTCCTTAATATCCTTGAAATTAAGTTATAAATTAAAGTAAAATTTAGTGGTAAAATTAAGGGGTTTAAGTGGTAAAATTTAGGAGTGAACTTGGCGGTCTGAGTCAGCACAGCCCCAGAGCCAGCGTCCCGCCACACGGGACCAGGGACTCAGACCCAAACAAAGCACGTCTACCTGTGACCCACTAACTAACTCCCTTTCAAAGTGGACTGCAAAGTCCTGCAGACCTGTTTCAGTGATCGAGGACAAGGGGTTAGTAGAGGTTTTACAGAGAGCATCTTCTCACATTCCTTATAGGCCGCCATCCAAAACCCAGCAGCTTTAGAACAAAGAAAAGAAAACGAAAGAAGACGCAGTGGTGGAAGCTGCATGACAGAAGACCACTGGAACCCTCGCACAACAGTTTTTAATCTGTGGCAGAGACACAGGGAACACAGGGTCACCACAGTCAGCACAGACAGCGCTGAAATAAAGTTTCAACATAAAGTGTCTATAAATGACACAGTTCTGCATTACAGTACATTTGTGTTCACACTGTTCTCATGATAGCACTATGTGTCACATGACCTGACATAACCTGAAATACTTGCTTTATATTCATAAAATGTTATCCTTGCAACTGCTGGTCCTTAAAAATAATTTGCAAACTCATGCCAAGTATTGTGAGGTATTATGATTATAAAATATCAATATTAAATATATTTTAATATTTAAATTGAGATATCCCACTCCAAATACAAAACCATAGTTGTGAGACTAGTTGCTGATCTGCTATTTCTTTAGATTTAGACCTATAGCTCCAAATGTGAGCGGACAGAAGCACTTAGTTTACCTCTTTTCTGTTCAGAATTGACAATACTAGAAGAAGTCCCTCCTCACCATTCCATCATGTCCACTGTGTCAAGTTTTTTAAAGCTGTCAGCGGAAAGTCATTCTTTCATGCAGTTTCATGATTTTGCAGGGCGGGCAGTTACTTTTTCACATAGGGCCATGTAGATTTGGATCGTTTTTCCTTAATAAATGAAATCATCACTATAAAACAGCTTTTTGTGTTTACTTGGGTTATCTTTGTCTAATATTTGAAATTTGTTTGATAATCTGAAAAATTTAAGAGTGACAAACATACAAAAAATAGATATTACTGTGTTTGTGTTTAAAGTTTGTGTTGTACAGAATACTGAGTATTTTTTAGTACTAAGGAATAGATCTATATTTTGTCTATAGGCAAATTTCATAAAACATAAGAGACAATGAAACTATTTTCCTACAGAATGACTTTGTTTTATATTCTCAATGTTTGAACTTTTTTTAAATAACTTCATTGCCACTCATGTCACAGTAGCTGATGTTAGATGTTAGTTAAGAGTTTAAGCTTTGACACAAAGAACTACTGCACTCAGGGTTAAATGAACATACTCCCTCTTCTGTTTAAGGATTCTATGCTAGTACTAAGCTAATTACGATGCCCATTGCTGTTTTTGTTTTAATTTGTTTGGTTCGTTTTTAATTTATACATGGGCATCTGGAGCTTGAAAGCATATCTCCATTTCTTACACAGCCGATGACAAATATTTGAACCTGTATGTACCAGTTTCACAGCCCTGGCGGTTACAGTATCAGTATCTAGGACCACCAGAACATATCACCTACTGCATATCAAACACAACTGGACAAAATGCATAACTGGCCAAAAGTCACTTTCTAGTTACATTCAGCTACTACAGCTAAGTTTAAGCTAATGTGTGCTCGTATCTACTTAGATGCCACAAAAAATGGTAAACAGAAATTTTTTGGACCCCAACCAAAACAAGTACAAAAACATTTTAATAAATTAAAGAACCATGTTCCATCCACTCACACAGAAGCCCCCTCTGGACAAATTCTAACTGTTGTGAGGGTTAGGTTTTAGTGGTTAGAGCTACTGTACATAAACATTAACTTTCATTAATTTCATTGTATGTGATTTCTAAGTGTCAGTATTAGTTATTACATTGGTGACCCATTTTATTACAGTGAGCGATTTTTCAAAACAATATTAATCTTTTAATGTCAGATTTGGAAGAAATGTCTGTTGTTTGACAGTTCTGCATACAGAGATACGTATTATGCAGATGAGTCACTGTAATTTACTGAAGAAATTCTAGTTTCCTGGTGCAGTGCTACTGGCGAACTGAAGAATTACAGAACTGCAGAATGAAAAGAGCATTCTGAACATGTCAACATCAATAAAGAGTCCATGTACGTCTGAGGTAATAATTTCTGGAGAGTTTTGTTGTAATACCCCATAAACCGATAGAAATGTCAACATTGGAAAGTTGAAAGAAATAGAAGAAATAAATATAGAGTAAGTTCACTATAGAGGACTCAATAATAAAAGAAGCCCTTTAAAACTAATTTCTCAAACAATGAGGAAAATCAAGAGCACTTATTTAAGTGGAAAACACTTCCACTTCCAACTAGATGATTGTTGTTAAGCATAAATTTATACACAAATCAAATACACTCTACGTTAAGAGCAGTAGGGCTGCTCAATATGGACAAAATATTAGTATCACAATTATACTGCTACATATTGAAATTACAATGAATTCCATTACATTAAATGGTCCATAGTATAGCTTTCCTGGAATTAAAAAGGACTTGTATCAAATATAACTCTTTACCTCTCTCTCTGTCATCGACAGCGCAAACAGAAAGCATAAACGCTCAGAAGTTCCTCGTTGATCCTGTTTTTCCAGCAAGTTGAGACATCAGCCTGAACACACCTTACACATCTATACAACCACCTAAAGCAAAGCTGAACCAAATAAGCAGCATTTCTTTATCTCTGTACGCCAGGAATGGAGGTAGCTCAGTGGGTAGGAGACCAAGAGGTCACAGGTTCGAATCCTACCTTCAGCACCACCACTGGGTTCCTGAGCAAGACCCTTAACCCCAAGTT
>JBBPDB010143664.1:0-15008 GCA_037974465.1 Brachypetersius altus
TATTTGTGTTCCTTTTGTTTTCTTTAAATAAAGTTACAGCATGGAGTTCTGCCTGTCAGCCTGTTCAATGCCCCGAGTGAGCTCAGAGTGCTGGCCTCGCGGCCAGCCTTCTGACAGATGGACACATCCACACAAAGCCGCCTACCTGGGGGAAGAGGGCGAGTCAGAGGGCGAGTGGGAGACCTTTGATCTCGTCGGTTTCCTCCTCAGCCTGCCGGTCGAGGGCTCCGAAAATGAGGACCTCCCGAGGGCCGCCCCCCTTTCTCCAGCGGCAAAAAGGCGGAAACGGAGGAGACGCTGAGCTACCGCGGCCTCCCCACCTAATCCCACAAAAGCGGCCGCTGCGCCGCGAACGCACGACCCGGCCAAGAGCCCACCAGAGCCAGTCCAGCTCGTGGGCCACACGGCGCTGCCGCTGCAGCACAAAACCGGCACAGTGCGTCACGGAGACGCCTGGGGAGAGGCAGACCAGGCGCTCCAGCCCCACGAACAGCTCCAGAGGCTCGAACAAGAACGAGAGCAGCTCATCCACGCCATCCGTGAGCTCGTGGGGTCCCACCAAGCCTCCACCACTCCAGCTGGCCACCCTCCTTAGCTAGACACCACAAGTAAGGCCCCAGTTAGCAGCTTTAGCTTCCCAGCTAGCCTTAGCTGCCCAATTAGCCTAGCTCCTGGGTTCTCTGGTCTGGTTAGCAGGCCTATTAGCATTAGCTTCCCGGCTAGCACTAGCTCCCCGGTTAGCCTAGCTTCTCCTTTCCCCGGCCCGGTTAATGGGCCAGCTTTCTTAGCCCCAGCAGGTCTAGCCACTGTTTTCCCCTGCGCTGTAGCGCATAGTGGCCCTGTTAGCAGGACTGTTAGGGTGGCTAAGTTTAGCGGCCCTGTGGGCGGGCCCGTAGTCGGTGAAGCTAGGTTTAGCGAGGCTGTAGCTAAGACTGAGGCTGTTGCTGCAGATAGATTGTAGGTTGCCAGGCCCCCTTAGAACACCTAGAGGGGCCCTTCCAGTCTCCCAGAGGGGACTGCCTGCCTGCCAGTCTACCTGCCAGCCAGCCTGCCAGCGAGGGGCCCGTCCAGTCTCCCGGAGGGGTCTGTCTGCCTGCCTGCTTGCCTGCCAGCGAGGGCCCCGTCCAGTCCCCCGGAGGGGTCTGTCTGCCTGCCTGCTCGCCTGCCAGCGAGGGGCCCGTCCAGTCTCCCGGAGGGGTCTGTCTGCCTGCCTGCTTGCCTGCCAGCGAGGGGCCCATCCAGTCCCCCGGAGGGGTCTGTCTGCCTGCCTGCTCGCCTGCCAGCGAGGGGCCCGTCCAGTCCCCCGGAGGGGACTGCATGCCTGCCTGCATGCCTGCCAGCGAGGGGCCCACGGTGGGGCCCATCCAGCCTCCCGGAGGATGCTGCCTGCCTGCATGCCTGCCAGCGAGGGGCCCGGGGTGGGGCCCGTCCAGCCTCCTGGAGGGCACTGCCTGCCAGTCAGCGAGGGGCCCACGGAAGGGTCCGTCCAGCCTCCCGTAGGGGGCTGCCTGCCTGTCTGGTGGGGGTACTCGAAAGGGCTCTGGTGGCGGAGCCTGGACTCATGGACCAAGAGCACCTTGCCGGCCGAAGGCCTACCAGGTGGTCGTGACACCACTACAAGGACTGAGGAGTTCCTTGGAGAGGGACTCGGACCACTGGACAAGGGCAACGCCCTGCGGTCCACGCCAGTATCGCCCGGACGGAGAAAGGGGCCAGTCCGGCCCCATGGACAATGGGGAAGGGACGCAGAGGAGAGAGGGGGCGTTGTCCTTGATCATGTGTTGGTGTTGTAGAGGGTAATGAGACAGATGGGCTACATTTGGTACCTATATACATGAGTGGATCTATAAGGCAGGTGAACCCAAAAAAATGACGGAAGTATTTCAGTTAAAACGGGCAGTGAGCATATAAATAAAGTATGGCCACTCCACCTGAGTAGACTCTTAATGAACACTGGTTTATAAAATACCATAAAAGTTTCTTTAAAAACTCCATAAAAACACTTCTTGGTGTTATTAAAAGGCATTTAAAAAGATTATTTGAAAAAAAGGGCTGTCCGTCATAGAGAACCATTTAACCAGGAAAATAACCATTTGTGTTTTCATGGTCCTCAATAGAACTATTGCCATTAATGAAGAACCTTTAAAGAACTGTAATTATGTGAGTCCAGACCAAGTGATACATTTGATAAATCAAGTCCACAATATAAAAATCCACCCCTGGTTTCAGTTTTTATGTTTTTTGTTTACCCATAACGTTTCAGACAGGCCCATCCAGACAGCACAACAACAAGTTAAAGCAGATTAGCCCTGGTATACCTCAGAGCAATCAGTCGCAACTTGCACTGACCACAACCACGTCAGTGTGCGTGTTTGAGGCGAAATCCCCAGACAAAGCGCTGGGGCAGATCAGAGCTGTTTGGGTGTTTAAAGTGCAAGGTGAGTGAGAGATCAGAACGAAACGTACGTGGCGGGCCAGAGATCAAAGGCAGACAAAGCACACATCACTCCATCTCTCTCATCTGCAAAATCTCTTCCAAAGTGGCTGCCGGTGACAGTGCCAGCAACCCTCCCTCCCTCCGGCCTCCCCCCCTCCGGCCTCCCCCAGAACATAAACACAGTGACTGGTGTGAGCGTGAGATCTGACTGCTTAACCTCAGCTCTAAGAGGTTCACCGCACCTGTTTGAAGGATTCGAGGAAAAGGGAAAGAACAAAGCGAGCCAAATAAAGCCCTTTGCACACCCTTCAATCTCTTATAGGGCCAAAGTTGTAAGGGTTCATGTACCTAAATTCATTTTCCAACCTACTTTTATTCTTCAAGTTAAACAGGCAGCTGTGACTTTAAGAGTGTTGTAAGCAAATTACTTCTGTTCTGATTGGTTACGCAGTTCAGGTCAAAGTTACAGTAACAACACTCCTTATAGGCAACCTAAACTGCTATTGACTTCATAGGGGATCATAAACGATATGAACAAAAGTATTGGGACACCTGACCATTACACAAACGGACTTTAATGACATTGCATTCAAATACATAGACTTTAATATAGGGTTGGTCCCGCATTCCCAGCTATTACAGCTTCCACTCTTCTTGGAGAAGAGAGTTTCTGTGAGAATTTTTGCCCATTCATTAGGTTGAACATTTCTGAGGTCAGGCACTGATCCTGGATCTATTCCAGTTCATCCCAATCATCCCAGTGGTGTTGGATGGGGTTGAGGTCAGGGCTCTGTGCGGCCAAAGTTGTTCCAACTCATCCAGCCATGTCTTTATAGACCCTGCTTTGCTGGAATAGAAAAGGTTCTTCCCCAAACACCGTGTCCACAATGTTGGAAGCATGGCGTTGTCCAAAATATCTTCGTCTGGTGAAGCTTTAAGATTGCCTTTCACTGGAAATACGGGGCCGCATTAATTCAATATTTAAGTTTTTTTTTTTTTGCTCTCACCAGAATTCGATTTATTTACTTTTGTCCATATAGTGCATGTAAATATGACGTAGTGATGCTCTCATTGGCCAAACATAGTAACCTGACAAATAGCGCAGACACACTTTGCCTGACCTGAAGTAACAGGACTTAGATAACAGCTATGATTCAGAATCCATGCTGGAATCCACCTTGGGCTACTGCATCATCTCTGATATCACACTGAGCTCTCTCAGGTTCAGGACAGGTCAAATGTCTGGGCACAGCTGTGCCCTGTGGGGCTGAAGATTTGTTCATCCTTATTGACGGTGACTCGAGCTCTAGTTGTGTGTCGGAAACGGGGCAACCACATCTGAGGGGCGCAGAGCAGAGGGCTGGAGCAGAAAAGAGGGTTTAAATGAAAACACATGCCACAGCTGTTTTCTGTTGTGTGTATGTGTGTGTGTGTGAGTGAAAAATAGAGAGAGAGAGGAGTGTGTATACTGTGAGCTATCACTGACCCATGAGTTTAATTCAGGTCAGAGGGGTTGTTGCGATCAGTATCATTCTTCTTTTATTCAAATATAACAGCCTTTCTGCTTATATCACAGATCGATTAAATCTCTTCAGAGATAAAACATCCAAGGAGAAGAGCACTCAAGCTAAATCAGCATGTTTTGTTGACAAATAGGCTAAGACACATCCAGCACGTAGCGCTCTAAAGCTTTGCAGTATTGGGTATATAAAGAACTATTAAAATGTCTTTCTTAATAAATAATTATTTGCCAATTGGCACAATGATAAAATCTATATTTCATTATCAAACGTATGTGGACATCCCTCCTAATTATGGAGATCGATGTGTTATACTGATAACCAAAACACTCTCATACTGATTCCTAACAGGTGTGTAAAATCAAGCACATAGCCATAAAGTCTCCACAACCAAACACTGGCAATAGAATGCTTTGTACTGATGAGCTCAGTCACTAGTGCCAGTCACATGGTTTAAAAGTTTCTCTCCTGTTAGAGTGGCTCCGACTAACCAGAGGTCCCCGAACACTGGTACACTGGGAGTTTTATTGATTATCATAGTCTTAAAGATCTTTTATTTTGAAAACAAAAACAAAAAATAAAACGCTTGTCTCGGTTTTGTGTTACGGTATATAAGAAAAATTTTGCCCGCAAGCCATCAAAAATGAGTAAAAAACATGCACTTTGGTTTTAGTTGTATCTATACCCGTCCGTAAAATATTGTTTTACTTGAAAACTGGACCGTGGGGCAAAAAAGGTTGGGGGCCGCTGCTGTAGACCACCAAAGTGGAGAAGACTGTAGTGGGTATCCTCTGTTGCATAACACTCTACAGAGTTCCAAACTGCTTCTGGAAGAAACATCACCTGAACTGTCCATGAGGAGCTACATGGAATGAGTTTTCAGGGCCAAACAACTGCACACAAGCCTAAGATCACTATGGGCAGGGCCAAGCATCAGCTGGAGTGGTGTACAGCCTGAACCAATGGAAATATTTTTATTGCCATACCACTAGCCAGAGTGGAGCCAGCAGAGGTTAGCAAATCCCTTTGGGGCCATTAGGGCTCATGCACAGTATAACAAAGGCTTAGTGGCAAAAGAATATTTAGCAGATGCTTCTGTTTGTGTACTAGACAAACAATAAACCAGGCTATGCATATTCATTTTTACAGAAATATCGTGTAACATTATATTCATGCAACAGTATTGTAATATTGGAGTCTTACTGATATACTGGTATAATATCTGTACTTGGACCTTAGAGGACCTTGGGGCTTTCTCTATTTTTAAATCCAAAATATGTCGATATTGTCCTGTAGTTTTCTCCCACTACAGCTCTGGAGCGTTTGGTATTGTTCCGTTTGATGTATTTTTTTTTACCTGACCTTCTTCAAAACATTCAAGGTTATTATGAAGAGCAGCAGCTCCCTGAGAACTCTGGACTGGAATGACCTGTCTGGGTTTTTGTCCTCATGCTAACTGTCACCCCAGCCTGAACTTGCATCGCTGGAGAAGGCTGACCACAACTTATAAAAGAAAGCTCATGCAGCCACTTTTAACTTGCAACTACCACTTAAGGCCAACAATTGGTACGGCATTTACTACTCCATTGTTTACTCTGCTGAGTCTGAGCAATATTTCCTCATCTTCATTCCACCCTGGCAGACACGCTGGCCTCACTGTGTGTGTGAATCAGCCAGAAGGATGGGAGGGTGGTAAATACTGTGGGATGCTTTGTGTGTATGTGTGTGAGAGGGGGGTGTATATATGTGGCTGAAAGCTGTAACTCGGCACGCCTGAACATGCAAGAGTGTCAGAGAGAGAGACAAAGCAACCCATTTCATTCAAGAAGGGTTCATGCAGGCATAGTACATGCAGGGCCTTCAGCAGATAGACTGAAGAGAACTAGAAACTAAAAATAATGGAAATGTGCTATGATCTACCATGGTGGCCATGAAATACCTTAACACATTCAACAGCAACCGACAGTTGTCCAGATTATCAGCAACTTAAAATGAAGGATTCAACATCTCAATTATTAAGTGACTAAATCAATCATTACTCATTAATGCAGTCATTTAAGACATATTTGGTGTCTTAATACTGTAGCTGAGAAGCTAATGTAGCAAACAACTGACATGTGTACATATCAGTTAACAATATGCATAGCTCTACCTGTATGGTTTAGAGTTATGGAACGGTGACAAATATTTTAATGCATACACACACACACACACGTGGTGATCAGTATACCCTCGGGCGCAACTACCCCCCGAGGGTGCACCCCAACATCTACTGCCAGTGGTCAGGGCCTACGTTTCTTAAACATTTTTAACAACATATTTACAGCACAGTCATGATTTAAAAGCACAAGAACAGTTTTAAAACATAAATGCCCCCCCCGTGGAGGTGCGCCCATATGCATCGCATATACTGTATACTAGGTATGGCGTCACATCCATGCCAAAACTAGAGCGCACAAAATGGCTTGCTGCAAAAAAATCGCTGGTGTAAATTTCAAAGTCGCGCGCGCAAATGTGAAACTCGAGAGCAGAAAATTAAGAATCGCGTGCGCGATTGTGATAATATTGCACGCGAACAGTATTTTTCCTCTCGTGAATGTGTTTTTTGATCTCGCGAGATCTCGTACCACGAGATCTCGTCACACCCCTACTGTATACCCATTTTTGTGCCACGGAGTATATTATATACTGTATACTGGTGGTGCAAAAAAGAGCACCACAATGATGCAGTAGTAATATTTCTAATAATTAAAAAAAATACAAGTAGTAGTAATTATATCTGCAAAAAGAGATTTGTAAATAAACTTTACTTATTCACTGAAAACTATGACAACTGATTTATATTCACACTGATTTCTCACACTGCACTTCATTCAGTTAAACTGGACTAATTATGCTCGGATTTAAAACATGTAGTTTCACAGTGATTTTTGAGTACAATTTCTCAATATGCTCAGGAAAGACTATACTGAGAGAGATTTCGACAATTTATCACAATAGTGATAGTGATATTTCCCCTCTTCAGGGATGAACAAGTCCAGTGATGCACTGCACCAGCTTGTTATGGTCTTGTTTGATTGGATCGCTAGTGTGGGGTTAAGGTTTGATTCCAGCGCTCTAGAGCTGTAGATAACCAAAAACTGTGCCCAGGTGCCCCTTGTGCTCGTATCTACGTGTTTAAACTGTATCTTTCATGTATAAATGTGATCTTATAGTGCCACCAAGTGGTCAGAAACTGAGATTACACCAGAGGTGTCCAAGTTTTCGTTACAGTCAAGCAGAGGCACATCTGATTTCCCTTCTTAAATCAGTTGGTCTTAGTCTGCTTATAGGTTGGAACGAAAACCCACAGCAGCCAGACAAACCCTTAATCAGTAAACCCAATTTCCAACTGCATTTTCAACCTTTTTATTTCTCCAAAAAAGAAAAAGAAATTCTTCAACATCTTTTCATGTGTTTACGTTTTGCACCAAATTACAATGAGAAGCATCAATGGGAGTATTGAGATCAGCATCAGTACAGTCCTAATGATACTCATTCATGGTCCCCAACACAGTTTCTTTATGTTTTACCCCCATTACATCTGGTTCAAAAAGCAGGATTTGTCAGTTTGTCACATAACAGCCCAAAAGATTGTCAAAAAAAAGATTGTTTTCCTTTTGGGCTGGTTTGATGTCGGATTTAAAATAATGGTTCTAAAAAAAATCAAATGCACATAACTTGACCTCAGATGTAGTTGTTCAGCCAACACATTTTGAAAACTGGAGCTGAAAACCAACATGCATACACAGGTCTGTGGCACCTTAGTGAAGAGCTGGATGCAGTTTGAGTGAGTTGAGATTAGTTTTGGGAAATGACTTACAGAAAAGATGAGTGAATATTGTCTGTTAGTTACATTGCACTTATTGCTTCAGTACTAAAGCTGCAAAAATACTCCAAAAATGTTTTGGCCAATCACCTACTGTTCCTGTAAGTATCAAACTGTGTAATTAT
The DNA here is from genome assembly GCA_037974465.1 of Brachypetersius altus. NCBI lineage: Eukaryota > Metazoa > Chordata > Actinopteri > Characiformes > Alestidae > Brachypetersius > Brachypetersius altus. Next base: position 7,951 of record JBBPDB010143664.1, read on the forward strand.
TTTTTGCCACACTAGTTTATGTGGCTTTACCAAGTAATACTGCTTTGTGAAAGGTCCCACTAATTCAACTCATGAACCTTCTCTGAATTAGATGTGGTTTAAATACAGGAGCAGCACTAGGGAATTTAAAAAAAAATACAAATTGAGTCATTTTCCCTCCTCTTTTTCACTCTTTTGTTGTAGAATACCAGCAAAACACTGCAAGAAGTGTTTCCTCCCATTTTCTTTCCATATTTCTGATGATATTTAGTAGAAATCAAAGCACACACTCACTTTCAACAAAAGTAAATCACCAAAACTGCTGGAACATTTTAGACCAATTCAGGAGTTTAAATTATGTCGTAAACAGAGATATAGTGGAATGACTTTATTTTAATTTACAAAAAAAACCTGAATAAAACTAGACACCAGACAACGACAGACATTTTGGCAGCAATGGAGGGTTGTGCTTGGGCTCGACATCATCCCACTTCAACGGTAAAAAAATTAAGCTGTCCATGTTCCACTGGTACAGAAGTGCAGTTTGTCAAGTATGTACAGTAAGTGCTGTGGACTCCACATGATTCTGAACACACTTTTGGAACAGTTAGTGACTCTTGGTGGTCATGGAAGGTACTGCAGAAACGTCACAGGTCCTCGCGCTCTGTCACCCTGTCGGTAGTTTCAGGCTCTTCAGCATCAGATGCAGATTTTTCCTGACTCTCCTCTGAAGACACAAAAATGTGACCAATTTAACATCTTAACTCATTTAATCGAATATCAAAGTGTAAACAGAGTAAAGTGATATGAATAGGTTTATTAAAATGAAGCATGTAGTTCAGACAGCCAGTATACTAGCTACCATGATAGCTGTTTAGCTATATGGATATCTGATGAGCTCACTGATGCTTTACTTCCAGCTACAACGCATCAAAACTTCTGAAACAGCAGGATTCACCATTATTGTGGCTAGAATTTGTCCTATGCAAATTACAGACTAAACAACTGCTTCAAGTTGTTTTGCTTTTCAGCACTTCAGTTTGAACCAGTGGTTTTCAGTAAGAGTTTACTTTTGTACAGTGCAATACCTCCAGCTAAAACACCACAGGACTCCCCCAACCACTTGCAACCACACAACCGTAAAAGATTCAAGCCACCCAACTAGTTCAAAATGCAGTTGTGTGCATATTCATGCAAGATAATGACTGGTTTGTGTGTATAGCCTTTCATCCATGATGGATTAAGTTCATATGATCAAACTGAAAAGTGCTTCACATGGACTGGACTGAAAATATGAGCTAAATGGGATTTATTGTAACATTATTTCATTTCTACAAATATTTATCACAGCACTATGTGAAATTAAAAATATGTTGGGTTCAATACAGGTAAGATAGTCGTGTGAATATAAAAAAAAAACAACAACAATTTAAAGAGCCGCCTAGTTGGCCCGTAACAGTACCAAACTCAAAAGGTTCAAAACTGACCTAAACCTACTCAACACTGGAGCCTCAACTCATCTCTGTGATTTGAGACTTGAGTTTTGCATTAAGGGACTTTACGAGTGGGTTTATGTTCTCATGTTTCCTGAGTGCAGGGAAAAGTACGGAAATTATTGTACATAGAAATGTTACAACGCACAGTCCAGCAAAAATGGCAGATACAGAATCAAAAATGAAGTACTGGAACGCTTCTTTAAGGTAGGTGATCTTCAGGGCCGCACACATTTCACATTTCTGTTCCATTAGCAAGCAACTAAGAGCTGGGCTGGAGAAAAAAGGTGGAGGGCCCTGAGGACTGATTTGAAGACCCTGACTTTAAGGTGATTGTCTACACACAGATACCTGGTTCTGGCTGCTGCATACAGATTCCATCTTGCTCCTGAAAGCCACTGGCGCACTGACACTTGTAGCTGCCTTTAATGTTGACACACTCCTGATGTTCTTCTGTACATACGGCATTAGGCAGCTCACACTCATTCACATCTACAAAAAAAAAAAAAAAAAAAAAAAAAGGCTAAAACAATAGGCAGATACCTTATCAAGGACAGACACTAAACAAACACAGTCACTTTAGGGCTGACGCAGGTTTGTGATACGTGCCTGTACAGGTGCCCTCTTCGTCCTTGTAGCCCTCAGAGCAGGCCAGGCAGCTTCCCGGCCCTGGACCTTTACAGCCTGAACACCTGCCGTCACACACTGAGTAAAAAAAAAGGCAAAAAGATAAATAATCAAATATCATAGTGACCATGAATGCATAGATTACAGTACTGTGATTGACTCCGTGAAACCATGAAGGCTTGAATGTGAGCACAAACCATTGCAGCTGTGAGATCCATCTGTGTTAAGGCAGTACTCAGTGTCTTTGCATGGAGGGGGATCGCTGGAGCATTCATTGATGTCTGAAACCAAGAATAAAGAAAATGAAGACCAGAAATGAGTAATCTTCACTAATAATATTTAGAGTGTGTGTATATGATATCTATATCTATCGTTATGAAAATGATTTATAAAACAAGCATAGAATTAAAAAAGGGCTACAAAATAGTTTTTATTTAGTGGTATTGCAGGTATAACCTGCAATATGCAAGGTCTCCTAGCAATCACCATGGGATGGTTTCCCAGACCCAGATTAAGGCTAATCTTAAACTATAAATAATTTACAACGTGGATTCATCACTGGCACATGAGACGCAACAATGCTGATTTTTGTTATGACTGACTGATTACTTTACAGCCAAAACTTTTTTTAAACAGCCACTTTTTTTTTTTTTTTTTTTTAAAACGGAAATTCATTGACTCAAAAACAAAAGCAAAAATTCCAAGCAAGTCAAAATTGCAATACAGTAACCACCCAATTTTACGTGGATCAGGAGTAGCGGATTCATTCACATTTTTTGAGAATGAAACTCAGTTTTACGCAAAAATCCCCACAATAACGCAGAAACTCCAAATATCCTCCGCCTATTATTTGTGGCAATAAATATATATTTTCCTTTTATGTTTTCACACAAGGCGACTGAAAGCACTTTTTTCAAATTCCACACCAGGGTTGGGCTCCCGTGCTCAAAGCACGATTTCTCCATGGTGCAAGCACTCTCAATGCAAGACACTTCAAACTGCACATTTGATTGACTTCAAGGAGACATTTGCAACAAGCTCTCATTTGTAATTTTAGCCCAAGTAGATCAGGGGCTATTTCCTGAAAACCGTTCACCTCACCGAGGTGTCCCAATACTTTTGTCCCATTACCTTCCGTGTTGCATATATCGGCGAGGAATTTAAATGAAAAGAAGCGAATCCGGGTTGACTTTTACATTTTCTTTGCGGTTAAAAATTAAAAATGAAATTAAAGGATTCTGGGACCATATTTAGGTTTTTCACTATATGCGCATGCTCTTGGAACATAGTTGTATATTTATTTGCTTTAAAATGTGCCTAATAGGCATTTTAATCTGTCTGATAAAAAGTGGCAGTGTCCATGTCTAGGACACCAACCCTAAAACTCATCTCACATTAGGAATTCGCGTTTTTAATTTCAGAAACGATATCCTAAAACAGAGGAGTCAAACTACAGTCCAGGAGCGCTGTGGCCCAGCATGTTTTGGCGATTTCCCTGCTCAGAAACACCTGGTTAATTGCCAAGTTTGACATCCCTGCCCTAAAACATGTAGCAACATTAATTAAATATGGAACTGTGTCCTGATCATGCAGTTTTAGCTCAGAGAAGAAACTATACAGAGAGACAGTTACATGCTGCAGTCATTCAACAAAGTGTTTTTTTTCCCCTCTCACCAATGCAGGTGCCTTCTTGGTCTTCCTCCCAGCCGTCCCTGCACCCCTCACAGTCTTGAGGAGTGGCTCCAGAGCAGGTAGTGCAAGACGGGTGACACTCTAAACAGAAGAACACCACCCAGTGTGTGTTATCCTGATGTCAACACCTAATATTGGTCCTACAATAACCTTGCCCTAGCCTTTATTTATTGATTCTAAACTTTAATATAAAACGGTTTACCACATTTTTGCAGTTGCACATTTATTTTCTAGGCGATAGCAAACAGATAAAATGTGATGCAAGACACAAGATACCTTATATTTCACCATACATATGGAAGGGCTGTATATTTTATGAGGAAGGGCTGCATTATAATTTGCTACACATGATCTTGATTGCTTACCTTTGCACGAAGAAAAAGTATCATTCTTCTCTGCACTGAAATATCTTTCAGCACATTCCAGACAAACCTCTCCTTCATATCCAGTGTCACAAGAGCATTTGCCGTTTCCTCCCCTTGTTCCATCACCGTCGCATCTGCCATTACCGTGGCAAGGTCTATCAGCTCCTCCTACACATGCTAAACAAATGCGATTCAGTTCATTAACACAAATGCCAAGATCACTATCACAATGTAAAAAAGAAATTCACTTACAGTTACAGTCTGGTCCAAATGTTCCTTTAGGACAACATACTTCAATGGTTTCAATGCAAAACCACTTATGCAGGTCGGGATGCTTTGTTTTCCTGCAAACAGTTAGCAAAATGTTGCATTCAAGCATTTTGCAAACCAGACCTCAGGAACCTGTACGGTACAGGCTGAGCATTGAAGAGCTGCAGGCGTTTAAGTTCAGAAGACTCATCTCAAGGCCTAACCTCTTGAACCACCAGGTCTCAAAGTGCTCCTCATGTTCCTCCATCATATGATTGCACTCAAAACTGCTGCTGTCACACAGGCTCTCTAGGATCTCCACCAGTCGAATCTCACTGGAAAGGAAATCAACACAGCACTATTTGACAGGGGCCCAAGAAATGAATGACATCAATAAAAGTACTGTTATGAATGTTGACATTTTAGGTGCGTACCGAGACACTCAGCTCACAATCCAAATAAATTCCAACACCGTTTTCAGGATTCAGTATCCTCTTTATAAGTTACAGTATTTCAACGAAGTAAGATGATGACAGTAATCCGATGACCTTACTAATGACACTACAGCTGGAAGGCAGGAAGTGTGTAAATATGAACATGCTGGACTGGTCTGCTGATGGATGTTGGCCATTCACAAACTTTGACGTATAACCAATACAGCTTAATAGAAGTTAACAGAATATCCATTTTCTTTTAGGCACTCCCACATTACAATGTCCTGAAGTTACACCCTCAGCAAGTTTACATTCATGTTAGAAAAACACTCAAGATGTATCAAGTGCAAAACTCAAACCCAGAAAGGAAAACAAATCTCACCTGGTCTCATACTTGGACAGCTTTCTTTCCTCCCATGCAGTGTTACCACCACCAAAGTTTTTATTTGCAGTTCTCTCAAAGCCCTAATGATGGAGAAGGGAGCAGAAGGCACCACAGTTCAGTGACTGTAGGCAAAGTTCAAAGTTACATCCTTGACAGCAGGAAAAAGGAGAAGGCACATACCTTGTTGAAATTCTCAACGATCTTTGTGCACGTTGAGCATAAAGCTTTGACATCTTTCGTGTTGCCAGATCCTAAAGTTAAAAATAAAATCAAACAAAGGAGGCTGACTGTCTCAGAGAGCAGCATCTTTCCAGCAACCTGGCTACTCAGTATTAAGCCTCAAACGTCATATTTTAAAAAATGATTCCGTATAAAAAAAAAGAAAGAAAAGGACTTGTTGTCCCGTTATAGTTAACAGTTCCCCTTCAGCATGAAGTCCTCCACACTGATAAACATGCAAAGCTCCATGCCGGTAGCAGCACACATATACTCTTCCGCCTCGGCTCCCTCGTTACGATTGTGGCTTCTCCTGATTGGCCAGGTGGTCCAATCAGTCAGAGCGGCCACCAATGAAATGCCGCCACGCGCTGGCCACCTGTACCGAACCCCTGAAAGAATGAATAAATTAACGCTCTTTCGAATTCTCACGCGCTAACTGGAACAGCTGCCATTCTACTGAATTCACTGATTTAAATTTTTAATTTATTATTAGAACATGAATTGGGATTAATGGCAAGTGGATAATTATAAAATAAAATAAAGTAAAATAAAGTGTTTTTGTTTTACTTTTGACATAGAAGCTTATCCTATAACATAACAACAACAAAAAAATAATAAGGATATGACAACTATTTAAATATTATTATTTTTATTATTATTATTATTATTAATGTTGTTGTTGTTTACTACTACTAATACTACTACTACTACTACTAATAATAATAATAATAATATCCAATAAAAAAAATTATGCACATACTAAAAGTAAAGCAGATTATCTCCTTTGTTTTACTTGCATATACTTTTATTTTATTTACCTTTTTTGTTACTTTAGATTAGAATAGAAGAAAGAAGATATGTCAACAAGCAGATGCTCTAAATCTTGTATTTTATGCATATTTTTGAAAACTGCTCACAATACTTAGGCCTACATGTAAGATCTATGATGGGTGAATGAATAAATGAATACATATTATGTTGATTCTGTGCTGCTAATATGTGGAGTATGAACTACTATTTATAAATGCTACGCTGTATAAAGCTACACAGTTTGTGGCTAATGGCCACATTTAAGCTCACTTCCTCTAAAGGTAAAAACTGTGCATATAACAAAGTTCACTCCAGCCAAATGGATTTTCCCAATACGAGGTGGCAGGGGGAGTTCAGATTGGCTGAATTTGACTCGGGTAGGAGAATGAAGGAACTGTGAAGTCAGATAACAAGAACAAGGTTTTTTCATCCCCTAAGCAAAAAGTTAATGAGGAATGAAAACAGTGTATGATCTTTTTGCACAGTGATTTAATTCCTAAACTGTACAACATGCCTACTTACAACCAGATCATCATGTGGAATAAATGTGAGGCTAAGTGAAAGAGGAGGTGAATTAGTTCTGATGCATCATTATTTATAATTCTGTCTTTTCTTTTTGAGAGTCAATTCTCCACTTAAGTGTGGATGTGACACAATATTGTTGTACCCAACATATTCGATTTATTTATCTATAACTTGTCAGTGATGAAATTGTCCTAAAACCCTTACACAGGGCTCTCAAGTCTCACGCAATGAGCGTGAGACACACGCATCTGACTGTCTTCACACGCTCACACGCCACACC
>JBBPDB010143682.1:0-15007 GCA_037974465.1 Brachypetersius altus
TGAAGAGGTGGGTCTTGAAGAGGGGGGTCTTGATGAGGAGGGTCTTGAAGAGGGGGGACTTGATGAGGTGGGTCTTGAAGAGGAGGGTCTTGAAGAGGTGGGTCTTGAAGAAGGAGGTCATGAAGAGGAGGGTCTTAAAGAGGGGGGTCTTGTAGAGGAGGGTCTTGATGAGGAGGGTCTTGAAGAGGGGGGTCTTGAAGAGGAGGGTCTTGAAGAGGTGGGTCTTGAAGAAGGGGGTCATGAAGAAGAGGGTTTTAAAGAGGGGGGTCTTGAAGAGGCGGGTCTTTCACCACTGGGGGGCCAAGACTGAGAAGAGTCTTGAGGCATGTCTCCCTCTTCTTTTGAGCAGCAGAGGCTCGAGAAGTGAAAGTCTGGCTGTTGGGTCAGAAATGTATTCACTTGAAAGCAAAGTGTAGACAAGATTATACTGGACTGGAACCCAAACTGTCTATATTTTAACACACTTAGTAAAAATAAAGGGTTGGTGGTGTGTGATGCAGTGCTCTAGTTGTCTCATGAAGACAGTTCTGTTTTGCCCTGATGTTAATTTGGATGGTTGTTTTCATTTGTTTGGCACCTTTGCGTCTCAGTTACAGCAGCGCTTATCACTGCTGATGGCGTCTGATTCATTTCCTCACAATAAAGAGAAATACAGAGCACCTCCCACAGAGCCAGAGGTCGGGCCTTCACTCGGTGCTCTTTGGTCGACGCTGCAGTCTCTGTGGGTAAGTGAAAGGTCAGAGGTTCGCCCCCTTGAGGCCTAACATGTGTGACTCACACACAGTTTAGATCTTGGCCTTTATTGTTATACAGCCCCACTTTACACAGGAACCATTCTTCTGACTCTGTCCTCCACACAAACAACGGCCACAGTTTGGAAGAGATTAAAATAGTTTGGTCTCAAAGAGCGGAAGGAAAAGCTGTGACGTTCCTCGCTGGACAGGCGTGACAATGGCAGCTGCTGGACAAAGGAAAGAGGGGAAGAGACAAAAAAAGAAGCAACAGAAAAACAAAAGGGAAACCAAGGACCGGAGGAAACCAGAGCACAGGGAACAAGGAACAGGGAACTAATACAACTCAACTGATCCACTCAACTCTGAGTCATTAAGAGCTCAACTGATCCACTCAACTCTGAGTCATGGTACATCCTAGACAAAGCACAGCTCTTACAGAACAAGTATAATAATAATAATAATAATAATAATAATAATAATAATAATAATAATAATAATAATAATAATAAATGTGATTTGATTAATAGTAGAAGTAGTTGTAGTATTATAATATACATTTTTCAAATTAATTACATAATTCGTTTTCAGAAACATAAAAAGTACAGAGAAACTTCATACTTAAATGGAAGTACTTTAGTACATTTAGTGCTTAAGTGAAAGTGTGGCTGTTTTATTCAGCTAAAAGCAAAGTGTAGACAAAATTATACTAGACTGGATCTCAAACTGTCTCTATTTAAACACTCTGAAGTACTTAGAAGTAAAAAATAAAGGTTTGGTGGTGTGAGGTTAGTTTTCTCACGAAGACAGTTTTGTTTTACTCTGATGTTCATTTAAATGTGTGTTTTCATTCAGACCGCCTCCTAAAACACTGAGACCATCCATCCAGGCCATGGGGAACCTGCACCTGTGATGTTTGCAGGCGTTGTGAAGGCGTGCCATGTGTCAGTTGTAGGATATCTTGCCTTGACAAGTGGATTTTCATAAAAGTACACAGTCAGGTGGTCACGCTAGAACCGGTCATTCAGGTGTTTCAGCTTTAATTGCATTTCCTGATCATCTCTCTGCACGTCTATAATGCAAATGAACCTTCCTAGTGTCAACCACTACACCTTATTTACTATTCAAATGAGACCGCCTCCGCGCACAAAGAAAGAGCAGCCATTTCAGACGTGTGATGACAGATTTTGTTCGCAGAGTTTTCGGTTGTCGCCTCGCTGGAAGATTTTTACAGGATCTGAAGAAAGCCCACACAAAACATGTCCAGAGCAGACAAATGAATATTGTAATTTCACTTTTGTTTATTTAAAGGGCCCCATTTTCACCACTAACCAAATGTTCCTCAACTGATGAGAGCTTAATAAATGGAAACCTGGTCTTATTGGGTGACTAAGCTGCTAAAAATTGAAATTCATTGTTTTGTGTGATAGTACAAAAATCCAACACATTTAAATAGATTGTTTTCAAATAGATTCTGACAATTATAAAACAGATTATCCCCCAAATGTCCAGTGGTGGGGACCAGAAGTTGAAGGAGTGTTTGAGGATGGACTCCTTGAAGACTTCTGAGGTCTGGTCTTTATGTAGTCAGTGTGAGTTTATTCATTTCTATAGGAAAAATCAGTCGGGGAGCTGGTGGCCTAGTGGTTACAGCAAAACAGGTCGATATTCTATTTTCTATTTTTTATTTTATATAAAGCTTTTCATTTATTTTCATTGCAGTTCTTTTTCACCGAATGAAATCACAATATCTTCTTAAATCACACTGTCATCATCTCACTGTAGTGAGGAAAAGAAATTCACAGAGAGTGAGTGGTCTCAAAATCCCATAAAGCGTTTGCGTGTGCTCTCGCGCGTGTGTAGCATTTTAAGCAGTCTGTCTAGAACACACATAGTGTTAGTTCCGTTCTTCGCGCCAGTGCACGCCGCAATAAGAAATGTATATTTAAATCATTGGCTGTTCGGTGCAGGAGACAGAACAGGGGCCCTGGCCCACGCTGCCCCCCATCTAGAACCATGTATGGTTTGCCACATATTGCAAGTGCACCTTACGGTAAAAAGTAAATAAATGACTTATTTATGATTTGGGCACATCAATGCACGAGGCCTCACACACACATAGTCTTGACGTGTGATAAAGAGATTCCAGGAACAAATGACTTGGTATCAGAGTTTATAACATGCTTTAAATAGAGCAGCCTGGGCCAGAGGAGGACAACCAGCTGTTCAGTGACTGGATACGAACTAACAGAGAATATCCAGCAGTCTATTGGGCAAAAGCCTGAGGTTGAGATGATAGTTACACTACAAGCCAGACCTTTGCCTCCACAATACACTGCTTTTTTACAGGATCACAATCTCAAATTTCTTCAGTACTGCTCCAGAATTCTCTCCAGTCCAGAGAAGAGCAGAGTTTAGAGAGGGAGGTCTCGTCCTCCCCAGTCTCCAGATCTTTCTCCCATTGAGCTGCAGGGACAAGCTCCACATGACCCGCAAGCTCCACATGATTCAGAACGTCACATACAACTGGTTCTTTCTGGAAGTTGCTGGAGAATCTGTGCTGCTATGATTACGTTTATATTGATGAAACTTGACAGAAACTTTCACATCCATTAAACTGAACTTACAGTGAATATTGTTACACACCCAAACCAGTCGGTTACATTTGTGTTAAGTATTTCTAATGGCTTCTTGATCAGCATATGTGGTTTTTCTAATGGTTTCTAATGGTTTCTAATGGTAGTTGACTTGGATTTAAGCTGTTTTCAGGTAAGAAACAGTTGTGGACTTCTTAAGTACTGATGTACGTCGCTCTGGATAAGAGCATCAGCTAAATGCCATAAATGTAAATGTAAATGTTTCTTGTAGTGTAGACCATTAACATTCCCATTTAGACCATTGAAAGGTAGTGATGTAATCTATTTTAAGTAGTTTACAGTGAAGTGTTGACAAGCGAGACAAAACTACCACCTTTGTAATCCTCTTTTGTTCTGTGAGGTCTTTATCTGTCTCAGGGGGTTGGGCGGTGTGTGTGAGCTCAGTTTGGGTTGGTTGTTTATCCGGTAGGCTCCCTTCGAGGTGCCCTTTTCTGCTCATGCTTTTCTCCCCACCTGTCCTTTGCAAGACCATAAAACCTGCACTGAGACTGATGTGCAGTTCTAAGAATGCAAGCAGCAATCCCAGTCCCCCAGAACAGTGAATCAAAACCAACTCAAGCCCAGTTCATTTCACATAGACTGTAGGTTCTGAGCATAAATTCCATATTTATCTGCTTTTTGTGTGCTGTACCTGCTAAACAGGAACCAGACAACATTTTCATAATGCTTATGCTGCGTTCCCCTGACCTCAGGAGTGGGAAGTCAGAGATGGGAATCACGTCACAGCAGAGCACAAAAAAACAGGTTCTAGACAGCTTAGCCACTGTTAGGAAGATAATATCGCATTACACTGCGACACGTCCACAGATGGACGCTGGACAGGGTTTCCGCCTGATTTAACTAGACACTAATTAGACAGAAGTGTTAATAACAGTCTTTACTGCAGCTCACAGATGTATCTTGGATTCTGAGGTCAGCATTGATGAGGATCCTGACTCTTCAAGTCAGAAATCCAACTTCAGAAGGTTAAAATTCCAACTACCCAGTTCAGATGGAACTCACTGTCCCTCTTCTAAATGGTCTGTTATCTCTTTAGAACAGTGCACTGGTTCAGAGTGGGAGTCCTGAACTGGTCCTGACTGGAAAACCATTGTTTAGCAGAGTGCCTGGAACACCCCTGCTCTCATAATAAGAGCCCCGGATCATAACACTATTCACATTTAACAATACCTTCATAATTACTGAGCATTCTACCTATTATTGTTATTTTTATTTACAGGGATGATGTAGAAGATTATCACTATTATTATAATGTGTAGTAGTATATCACAACTGTTATTATATACAGTGACTATTATTATTATTGTTATTCGCTTTAATATACTATAATTTTAATTATATAGTAGTTATGTAATAACAATTATTATATTCTGTGAATCCTATTAAATGCAGCGAATATTTTATGTATAGTGATTATTATTATATACTGTGATTATTATTATGTACAGATTGATATTATATACAATGTTATATTCTATAACTATTATTAAACACAGTGATAATTATGTACATTATTATTACATATAATTGTAATTATTATTATATATATAGCAATGTAAATCTAAATATATCCTGTCCTGTTTCCTATATAATCATGATAAAACACAGGTAGGCCCACGGTGATCAGGTGGGCCCTTATTCTGCGCACTGTTTGTTGTTGTTCCTTTCAGAGTCAGCAGGTTCTGAGTTTAGTACCTGAACTCATTTCGCTCCTGGGCCAATCATAACGCACGACTGACAGCCAATCATATCCCCGGGAGGGGGCGGGGTTTGTTGGAGGGCAGGGGGAGTGTAGAGCTCCCGGTGTGCGTATCTGAAGGGGCGTGGCGGGGGAAAACAGACAGGTGGAGGGAGGGGGCGTGGCCACCGCCTGGGCTGATTGTGCGTGTGTGACATAAGAAGGGGCGGAGCGTGGTGCAGGTGGAGCGCGAGGCCAGGTGAGCAAGCGGAGGAGTCGGGTTACCCAGCAGCAGCAGCAGGCGCAGGGGCCCTCCCCCCACCAACACCACCCCCCTCTCTGCCATGACCCACAGGAACCTGTCTCTCGGTCACTAAATTGGTTGCTGCTCGAGACGCAGCCGGGCGCGAGGATGATGTTGAGCTCGGACGGCATGCGCCCCGCGCCGCTCTCCGCGCGCAAGGCGCTGGGGAAGCTGGCCACGCGACTGGAGGAGGTGAAGAACCCGTGGCGCCAGGTGTCCGCGCTCGAGCTCAGCCACAACGAGGCCGCGCGCCTCGCCACGGACGCGCTCCTGGAGGCCGGGGAGACGGAGTACCGGCGCGTGCTGTCCGAGGAGCGCGAGCTCAATTTCCTGTCCTCGCTTGAGATCCGCTACATCACGGAGAGCGCGGCGCGGATCGCGAGCGCGGAGAACGGGGGCGAGCGCGCGTCCGATCGGGACCTGTGCGTGGAGGGGGACGCCGCGTCCGAGCTCACCTCCGGGACTTACTTCCCCATGATGTCGGACGAGGAGCCCCCCATGCTCGAGCTCGGCTGGCCCGAGACTGCCAGCCGCTTCGGACCCTCCGAGACACAAATACACTTCCAGAGGGACAAGAGCCAGAACGTGAAGGACCTCATCCGCTCCCTCATCAACAAGGCCAAGAAGGTAGAGCACCAACACAGGGGCTGGGAACCTGCACACCTGGAACTCTCCGGTCCGCCTTAAACCCTGGGCCTGCAGCTCCTCTCCCGAGCCGGAGGGGGGACCCTGCAGCCGCAGCTTTTTAAGGTGGAACTGAGAGTTCCAAACTTTAACTTGACATTTCAGAACTGGGTCTGATAATAATCTTCCCTTTAAACAAACGGTGGCTTTATTTTACATTACTATCCTCTACTTTCTATTAACTACACATACTATACACAGCACTTTATATACTCTATACACCCCTTTGTATACTCTACACACCACATTTATACTCTATACACCACTTTATATGAACTACACATACTATCCACACCACTTTATGTACTCTATACACCAGTTCATATGGTCTACACATACTCTACACAGCACTTGTATACTCTACACAACAGTTTTATATGCTGCACACCACCTCTACCTGTCCTGGTGGATAAGGATCTGCTGAAGGTCATGAGGTCGATTCCCAGGACTGCTAGTCATGCATGAGCACCATACAGCACACAGTGTAAACAATGTGAACAACTTTCTCTATATTTAACCCATTCATGAAGTGGAGCAGCGGACAGCCAGGAGCATAGCGCCTGGGAGCAGTGTGTGGGGATGGTACTGGGATTCAAACCCACAATTCTCCGAACCACAGGAGTAACCCCCAGGCCAGCAGCTGCCTTACCTAGTAGCACCGCTAGGTGGGTGGGTTTGGGGGTACTCTTGAGCAAAGCTCACACACTGCAAACACCCCACCCCCAAAACACTGCTCCCCGGGCGCTGTGTTCCTGACTGCCTGCTGCTTCACTTGGTGAATGGCTTAAATGGGTTAAAAACAGAGACAGAATTTCACACTGTGTGCTGTGGTGTGTTCACGCATGACTTTACACACACACACACACTGGGACTCGCAGACCAAACACACGGCTGAAAACATGCAGATCATTTAATAAGAGTCTGTGAAGCTTCAAGCCTCTTTCACCTGAACTGGGTCACAGTTTGGTGACAACAGCCTCATTGTTTGTGGAACTGCTGAACTTTGACCTGCCCGTGTTGTTGGTGACTTTGGGCCAAAACAGCAAAATGAAACACGAATTCGCTTGAATGGGTTTAAGTCTGATCGGATATGAAAATCGAGGTAAAAGTTTGTAATAATACGGTCGTAAAATCCGCTTTACCTCCAAGGGGATTTCATTCAGACCAAGATTTTACACTTTTATTATCTAGACACTTAAAGGTTCTCCAGTCAGTTCTATATATACAGAAACATCACATCTACTGAAGTTGTTCTTTGCTTGGTTATGTGGTTCTTTTCTAAAATGGGGAACATATACATGGGCATTATGAAAGAATAGAACCTTCACTGGGGAGAGGAGGTTCTCCAGTGCTTCTTTTTGGTTCTGTATTGAACCCCTTTTTGTTGAGTGCATTTTTGAGAACGTTTTATATGGTTCTTTTTCACAAATGGTTCTGTGTAGCACTAGGAAGCACCATACAGAACCTTGTTTTGTTAAGTGCATGATGGAGAACATGTTTGTGGTTCTTTTGATGCTGTATGGAACCATTGAAAAAGAGCGGCAGTATTATGAGTTAAGGGACCCGTTTTTAGTGCTTTACAGAACCTATTTTGACATGAGTGCTTGATCAAGAACATTTATGTGGTCCTTTTAAAGAACGTCTTAAAATGATTCTGTACAGCACAATAATGTGTTCCACTTTTGTCAAACAAGGCTTTTTGGTTTGATATACAACTTTTTGTTGGGAGTGCATTGTGGGGAACATGTTGTGTATTGTATTCTTCACATTATGCTTTAAAATGGTTCTCTTTTCATCTCTTTCATCTCTGTTCTTTTTGATATACAGTGGTACCTTGACTTACGTTTAATTTGTTCCGTGACTGAGCTCGTAACTCAAATAACTCATATGTCCAATCAGTTTTTCCTATTGAAATGAAATGCCATTAATCCGTTCCGGACCTCCAGAAAACTGCATTTTTTGTTTTTAAATAAAAATGTGCTTATAAATGACGAATATAGTATAAAAACACAGTACAAGAGAATGTACTGCAATAAACTGGTTTTATTAAGTACAATGTGCAGCATTTGCTGGTCCTCTTTTTAAAATTCTCGAACCCTGACTGGCTTCAATCGGCCGGCCCAATGCCTCGTTCGCTGAAGCGCCTGGGTCTGCTGCAGCAAATCGGCGCAAACAGTTCGAGTCTTCTCCAGATCATCACCTCCATTACGGCTCTCCTGCGAGCTGCTTCTCCTCAACCATACCGTCAGCAGCTCCTCCATGTTCTAGATGAATCTAGTTCTAGACATGTAGTCGACTCCACGCACACCTTGGTCCTGATTTATTTCTTTAATTTAATGGACATCATCTGCTTCTTCTCAGCACTGTCCTTCACACTCACTCTCTTTGGACTTTTGCAAAATAACTGCTAGCACAAAAGCTTGTAACCCGAATTTTAGCTCTCAACTCAAAACAAAAAATCATCCGAGAAACGCTTGTATCTTGGAAAAACTCGTACGCTGGGACACTTGTGAGTCAAGGTTCCACTGTATATATTTTTGACAGCCGCAGAATCTCAGAAGTGCTGCAGGCATGTAAAACTGTGTTGGTTCTGATGTTCTGTGATGTTCTGTGTTCTGTGTGCAGGTTATTGCTGTAGTCATGGACATTTTCACAGACGTGGATTTGTTCTGTGACTTAATCGAGGCGTCCAACAAGCGCAGGGTTCCGGTTTACATCCTGCTGGACGAGAAGAACCTCAGCCTCTTCACCGACATGTGCAACACGCTGGACATCCAGAACTCCCACCTCAACGTGAGTCAAAGAGGAGGATTATAGTTCACTTTAATCAAGGATTTACATTAGTTTACATTCTTAAATTATGTTAAATATTCTTTAAATGCTTCTTAATTGCTCTTTAACATTCTTAAACGTTCACTGTTTTTAGGTTCTCATTGGTGTTCTTAAGTGCTCTTCATTGTTCTTAAATGATGATTGGCATTTTAATCAGCTGGTGTTAAACACATTAAATTAAACATACACTACCTGTCAAATGTTTTTGCACTTTTTCCACTTCCATAAACGGCAGCTTTTTAATCTTGTTAAACTGCAAAGTTGTTGAGTGAACAACTATAAATGAAAATGTGTGAAATAAAACAGATTCTCTCATCTTAGAAAGGAAACTGGCTAACAGTGCAGGTCTGACTCCTATTAACTGGTTGTTGGTGATACAGATTCAAATTCTAGACTGTCCTTTAACTTTAAATGCATTCGTTTTAGCACTTAACAACTCCTTAAATATCTAACACTCGGCTGGAGATCCACATCTTATAATTATATTAGGGGGCTTTTTGGAGGTCAGTAGTGATGTATAATAAAATAATGACAATTTTTGGTTAATAAAGGGACTCGAATGGTGAAAATACTGTAAATGTATTTATTAGTAAAAAAAATTAAGTGTATTTTTAGTAACTGTTAAGTAAGTAACGCGCAAGTGTAGATAATCTGCAATTGTAATGATAATCTTCATCTCTTATAAATCCATTATTTCTATATTTGTATATTAGAGCAAATCTAGCACTGGATCAAATAGCTTTTCTTAGACATAACTGATGTTTTCAAGCGTGAATCTAAATAATTGTTACCACAAAACACTTATTACTCTTTAAAGTTAACCGCAGCTTAATTTCAATTTGTTTTATGGTTTGTTTTTGACAGATCTACCCATATTTCAGCCCCAGATGCAAAGAGAAATCTTAAATGGAATTTAATGTTAAGATAACGAGACAGACGAGTCTGACTGGCCTTTTGGTAGCTTAGAACAACAGTGATGATGAAGACGCAAATCTCTGGAAAAAAATATCAACATGTTTTCAGTTTCGCTGCTTTCTGAATGAAGAATCTTTTCTGTTTATTTAGTGTTTATATAGAAGTTTCTGTTTGTTTAGTGCTGCAGGTTATTGTCATTGTCTTGCTGGAATTGTTTCCATTCATCGGATCATTTAAGCAGTGTTTAAGTTCCATTTAATGCGGAAAATAAAAGAAACCACCCAGCCACACCACCTTTTATTTATTTATTTATTTTTATTATTAAGCACTCAAATGCAAACATTTAAAATGTTTAACTAAATTTTTCAGAACATGCGGATACGGAGTGTGTGTGGAGACACGTACTGCACCAAAAGTGGAAAGAAATTTACTGGACAAGTTCAAGAGAAGTTCATGATTATCGACTGTGAGGAGGTGATCGCTGGATCCTATAGGTAAGAAATGCCCGACCATTGGGTTTAAACAGCCCTGATTAACAGCCCAGTCCAGCAAGAATGCGTGCTTGAAAATGTGTAAATGTTTTTGTATAGAACCTTTCCTAAAAGCACATAAAAAAGGGCCCAGTATGGTTTCAAGTTCTAGAACCTTTCAAGTGTCTTATAGAACGCCTTTTGTTAAAAGAGAACCGGCTGCATTAAGAACCTTTTCATCAATACATTTGTGCTAGATAGCACCAGAAAGGGTTACAACCATTCTTACGAGTTGCAAAACCTGCTTTCAGTACTATACAGAACCAGTTTGTACATATTTCTTTTGAAAAATGGTTCTGTAGAGCTTGAATAAGGGTTTCAAGACATAAAAGAAGTTTTTTTGGAGTGCCTGATGGAGAATGTATTGTATGTGGGGCTTTAAAGAACCTTTTCATAAATTCTTCTGGATGGCACCCAAAATGGTCTGCAGTATAGTTACATACTGCTTTTAGTACTATGCAGAGGATTCGCGTATCATATTATTCTGTAGAACATAAATTGTTCCACTATTAAGAGTCAAAGAACAGTTTTGTTAAGAGTTCCTGTTGTACCGTTCAACCAGCACCAGTCAACAGCCCGAATAACCAGTCAACAGGTTATTTGTGTCATAATCCCACCCACCCCAGCTCATTAGTCTCGTTAGTAAATAGAACTCGTTAGAGCCGGAACCATACACAGTCATTCATTCATTCAAACATCATTCAAAATATTGTGAAGATATTGAGCTGTTTTCTGTTTTATCAAACTATGAGCCCGAATCAGCTATCAAACTGTACTGAGGGAACAGCTATTCTGATTGGCTGGTGGATGATAAGACTGCTTGCTTCCCAAAGCTAGCCTAATGATTGGCCACGGCCATTTTCAGTATGTAATCGAAAATTATTTGTCTATTGAACTGTATTAAGAGTCAACTGTGTCACTATAACTCTACCTTGGCTTCAATGCCAATTCCTGAACATTTTATTTTTGATTACAAATTGACAGTGGGCATGGCCACTTACTGTATTTGGCTAGATATGGGAACGGCGGTGCAGATGGCCGGTAAGAAGGACTACTTTGTAAGTGATTTACTACTGAACACGGAACAGCTTTTTCTCATAACTCAGGCTATAATTAGTTTTCAGTGCTTCCTTTTAAAATACAGGCTGAAAGTGGGTGTGGCCTAAACAACAATTATGACCAGTTTCAGAGGAATGTTTTTGTTTGCTAAGACACACAGTGACCTACGTATGAATCACTCAAGCAGAACACAGAGAGCATCTAACCGAAGCCCTGAACCAGTGAAGAAACAGGAGCAGATGATTCCAGATGATCAGGCGGTGATCAGTATACTGGTGGTGCTGAATGCTGAGTGGGTGGAGCTCCTTTATCTAGGCTCCTTGTATCTTTAGGCACTTTGCAGTCTGCAACATTTTGTTTCCATTGTTCCCACTTTTATTTTATCTACTCAGTATAACAAAGATCAGACACTCTGACAGAAAATAGCATTTTTACACCAATATGGTAAATTAAAGCAAAGATATAAAGAAGTGAGAGAACTTTTGCACATCTGTTAGTTTTGACAAATCTAATGCGGCAGAAAGTTTGCACAGTCATTGAAGGAAAATGGAAAATCTTTATAGTGATCATGTGCTTACATCACCTCTGATTTTGCCCAGTCAGAAAAATGGTATAACTGCGATCTTAGAGTCTGCTGCCTACCAGGGGCGCTATGTTACCCAGTGTGTTCTGTGTAAAGCACAGCCACAAAATTAAACACAACAGCACCTCGATGCTGAAGGATTTGCATAATTCTCCAAAGTGTTTCTATAGAGATGATGCAGAGTTGTGTCCTCCCGTTCAGAGCTGATGGAAATGCAGACACATTTGCATAATTGTTTTGCCACATATCAGTTATCAGCCTGAATTTAAAATGCCAGCTGGATGAAAACCTGGCTGCTAATGGGACGCTGCTTATGTCGCACGATTCCCACGACTCACTGAAACCTCCCTCAGAACAATCAGAGCCTTCAAGTTATTGAAAATAGATTTAAAAAGTTCAATGAAAGTGATTGACTTTATAATGTACTGTGCAAAAGTCTTGGTGCTCCCATAATTTCTTCAAATGTTGCTTTCAAAGATCCAGACTTTCTTGTACTTTTAATGTGGTCTTGAGGAACAGTTCTCCAGGCTTCCTGAAGGACTTTCAATGACTCTCATTTTCAGTCCAGTCCCTGAACCTGACCAGTTTCAGAGGACCTACATATATATATATATATCACGGGTGGGCGATATATCGAGCACCAAAAGTGGAACTAATACGATGCACTGCTCTACACGGGTAAATTAGCGCGGCGCACCCAAACATTGTAACAGTGTTTGTGCCCAAGAACGGTATTGCTACATCTGTTATATGGAATTGTTTCAATTTTGTGCCGTTAGACACAGACCAAACAAGTCCTTTGTCAGACAGCTTAAGCAGCGCAGCCACTCTCTGAAGTGCTAGCGTTAGCCATGTTAGCTAGCCGAGTGGTTGCAGATGCAGAGCGCTGTTACTGTACTTTAACACCAACTAGCAGGTTGTGCAGGTCTCCGTGCTGTTTGCGTGGTCTCCAGCAGGGCAGGACTGGGACAAAAAATCGTCCGGGCATTGTGAGCCTTGACCAGCCGACCAGGCTGTTGTTCCCAAGGGGGTCGGGTGCTGCTGACAGGATTCCGCGCTGGCCCAAACTTACCATCAACCCACCGGGAAAATGCGCGCTATGCCCAATGACCAGTCCAACACTGGTCTAAAGTGAAGTATCTCCACATGATGTGTGTCTGTCTCCTCTGCTGTGTCTCTCGTCTTGTTGTGGTCTCGTGTTTAGATTCCCCTCGCGCCAACGGTACTGCCCTTTTTATGAAGGGACTATAATAATTTAAGTCAAGGAACGAGTGTCCGCGTCAGCCAATCAGAGGCAGAGATTGCATTGTGTACACAAGTGCGCATACAGAGAGGGAGAGAAAAAAACACGACTAGTCAACTTTTCTAGTAATGCCCGAGTGCTATAGGATAAGATTGGGGCACGGTGGAAGGCGATAACAAATTATATTGCAAAAGATATGGAGCCCATACATCTTGTGGAACAACTAGGATTCATGAGGAGAAGTGGGGAAATCGATTAAAAAATCGATTATTATGAAAAAATTGAAGATTTTAATTTTAGGCCATTCGGGCTCGCCTCTCTCTATCGCTCTCCCTCTCTTATTATATTTAATATGTGTACACTTTTTTCCATTAACTGATTACAAACAAATAACTAAATTAATAATCACTCATCCCACATATAGTCCTTCATTTGTGACTATAAAAGTCCTGCTTTCAGTAGTCAGTCCTACAACATCACACACATTCCTGAAATACACACACGGTAGTCAGACCTCCGACAGCAGATTCAGGCGCTGTGTTTTCCAGTCAAGTTGAAACAGGATTTACCGAAAGCTTCTGCTCCACGGTGCCAACCCATTTATTTATTCGGCACTGTAAAACTGAATGAAAAATGCACAAGTAGCCGGTCTATCGCTGCCCTTTCTTACATTTGGTTTTTCCTTATTAGGTTTCGACTGCCAGTGTTTTTTTTTAGAAGCTTTCGGCCTCCGTATGGAGATTAAAGGGTGTGAGCTGAACCTCGCTGTGGCACAACAGCCATGTGGGGATTTTAGCAGCTTAGTGATGAAAAGATGATGATTCAGCAGCTCCCAGGCCTTCCTCTGTGCTGCCTCTGGTCCGGAGTGTGGCGGCGGCTAGTTCAAGTCTCACAGAGGGCTTTATAAACTTTATAAGTCCTCTGTTATTGTCACGTCTCATGGATTTTTTTCAGAATCAGAAAACTCAAGAACAGTATAAAGTCTAAATAAATCCAGCAATAACTGCAAAAAATACTCAATCTGAAACACACTATACTGTATACATGAATACCGGGGTATAAATACCTTACTTATGCATCCTAGTTTTTTATATATATATATATATTATATACAGTTAAAGTGAATTACTAGTAACACTAATAGTTGTTAGGATTCTGTTATTGCTGGGGATAAGTAGGAGATCAGTAATATTGATAAAAGTAGTGATATTTCACATGATAAAACTGTTGCACATAATAATAAGATAATACACACAATGAAGTATTTTAGCATCCCTTTAGAAAACTGCACATACCGGACCCGACAAGAAAATATTGCACATTCTGCCTAAAGGTAAAACATTGCTCCCAGGTTTTAGCAGAGGATGTTTGTGTCCTGAGAGACGCGGTTCTGGCGTGTTGAGTCGGGTTTAGTTAGTGGGTGAGTACAGGAAGAGAGTGTACATAGTGGGTGAGGCTTGTTCCAAAGTGTAAAAAGCTTTGTTCTGTGCAAGAGTCAGTACAGATCTGTGTGTGCTCATACTGTTTGGAGTTGGAAAGACAGTACAGTACTGTCCACAAGTCTCAAGCCACCCTTTATTTCATATTCTGCTTGCAAGCAGCCAGACTTTCTTGTATTTTTAATGTGTCTTGGGGGACAGTTCTTCAGGCTTCCTGAAGGACTTTCAGAGCCTCTCATTTCCAGTCCAGTTCCTGAACCTGACCAGTTTCAGATTAATGTTTCTGTTGGTTAAGACACACAGTGACCTACGTATGAATCATTCAAGCAGAACAAAGAGCCTCTAACTGAAG
>JBBPDB010143730.1:0-15003 GCA_037974465.1 Brachypetersius altus
ACCCTTAACCCCAAGTTGCTTCAGGGAGACTGTCCCCTGTAGGTAGGGAATGGAAGTCGCTTTGGATAAAAGCATCTGATAAATGCTGTAAATGCCGTATTGTATGTGCTGTGCCTCCCAGGACGGATTTGGAAGCAGGATCGCTTTACATGACTACTTTCCGCCTACTTCAAATAATGCTCCAAATAAAGGAAATATTTGGCCTTTTGCTGGTTTATGTAATACTAAGAGCCTCAAGTGCAGAACAGTGGGAAGGAAAGAGCTGAGATGAAAGGCAGGAATAAGAAAATAGAGGGGGAAAAAGAAGAGAAGGTGAAAATTAAGCTTTGAGTCGTGTGTCAAACGAGTTGTTAAGATATTCAAATGAGTAAATATTCAAAAGGTGCTCAATTGCTTTGGGCATTTAATGATACATACATTTGCAAAAGTGAAAGGGTCACAAAGTGAGTGAAGTTGTTTTGTTGTGAACAATACCCCGTTCACACACACACACACACACCTACACACACACACACACACACACACACTTTGTGC
Organism: Brachypetersius altus; assembly: GCA_037974465.1. Taxonomy (NCBI): domain Eukaryota; kingdom Metazoa; phylum Chordata; class Actinopteri; order Characiformes; family Alestidae; genus Brachypetersius; species Brachypetersius altus. The sequence continues at coordinate 535 of JBBPDB010143730.1, forward strand.
TTCTCCTGCAATTCTACAATGCTTCTGTGAGCCATGTTCTATTCCTGAAGTTTATTTTTTTGACCATTCAAACGTTTTTCAGATGAGTCACTGTGACTGAAGTGGTTCATCTCACATCTTTCCATCTGTTGTCTAGTACAGACATTTCACAAGTAGGGTTGCAGGGATTAACCGGTTTGACTATTAACCCCGGTGTGAAATTATAATAAAAAGTATATTCATTTAAATTTAAATTATAATGTGTTTTTGGGCCCAAATAGATAGAAAATCACATACAAATATAACTATAAATCGTACCACCAAAATTTCAAAGTGCTGCCCAACACTATCACCTTCTCTGAAAGCATGTCATCACATACACTGGCCTGCTGCACCTTCACATCAGGAGACCAATGTGAAACTCTTTATACACACCATAGCTGCCAAGAACACTGGGGAGCCTGCAAACGAGCTCTGCTGCATGATGTCTACTCTCCAGCAGAGCTTCCCTAGAAAAAAGGCACCAGCTTGGCAGTAGTTTCCAGCCACAAGAACCCGGTGAACCACTGGATGTTAATGTTATATGCTATCTCTGAACAATTTATTTATTCATATATGTAGTCATTAAACTAGGGCTGGGGACACATGTTTTAGAAGATTACATTACATATTTGTCCTGTGCAATAAAAATATGATTTGCAACATCATACGCTCATGTGCAATAATATATGTATATAGTGCAATATTTTCAATCAGGTAGACTAAGATTCATATCCCACTCACACTGCTGTTACATCACTATATTGTCTATTTATTGTAGTGTTTTGTCATTCCTGGTTCATGCTCCAAACTGCCTCCTGTGCGGTAATCATACCTATAGTGCAACACTGATCACTCCAGAAGGTTTACATAATGTCCACACTTGCTGTCTGTTTATTGTCTGTCTATTGTCTGTTGTAACCTGCACTCTGTTTGTTAAATGTTGATACATGTTGCACCGTGGTCCACGGAGTAATGTCTCGTCACCCTATGTACATGTACACAGCTACTGATGACAATAAAGTAACTTTGAACCTTACCATACGTGAAAATGGAAGCAATAATTCTGCCCACATGTGGAACTTCATAACTGAATTTATTCTACTGTCTGATAACCAATCGTCTTTATTTTTCATTATCCAGGCTAAACTGAAGAGCAACGCAGTCACATATCTCATTTTTCATTCCGACTTGAATATTAACTTGAAGACCACATTACCGAACCTAATGCTGCTCTGATTTCGCTGCAAGCATTAAGTGTGAGCATATGGCAAAAATATGTAATCAAAATATTTATTAACAAAATGCACAATATGCATAACAATATGTGAGATTTTTTCAGGGTACAAAAAAAGGAATGTGCAAAAGGCATCAGCAAAGCTGAAATATTTTTAAAAAATTTCTATCTTTATAAACACACAATGGACCATAAAAATTGGAGATACAAGGTTTGAAGAAAAGTAAAGTGGCCCATTATAGTCACACAACACCACAGCACACGGTGTGAACAGTGTGAAATTCTTCCTCTACATTTAATCCATTCACCCAAGCGAAGCAGCAGGCAGTCAGGAACACAGCGCCCGGGGAGCAGTCTGGGGGTGGTACCTAGCTCAAGGGTACCTCAGTGGTGCTACTAGCAATTCAGGGATTCAAACCCACAACTTTCTGATCACAAGGGCAACTCCCTAATCATTAGGCCGCCAGGTGCCTATTGGTTATTGTTCTTATAGTGAAAATATGCTCATATTGCCCCCTAGCAGTTAGTTCCAAACATTAAAAAAACCTAATACTCAGTATGCCAGACTTGATCTGGAGTCTCAAATGACAAAGTGTTAAATGGAGAAGAATGACACAATCCAGACAAAAATAAGGAACAAACAAAGGAGCTGATTGATTGAAGGTGGAAGAGTATAACTACCCCTCTCAGAAGGGGAGAGAAGAAACCCAGCAGGGGACTTCTATTTAAGCACGAATAGTGCTCAGAAGTAACTTTGTTTCTTTGAGATGCTGTAAGAACAGACTGGGATTTGTTTAAACGCATATTTATCACATATTAATAATTTTCAAATGACACAAGGGTCTTAGGGGTGGCCCCAAAGTCAAGAGATCATGAGTTCAATCCCTGCTGACTCAAGGTTACTTTGTCATCAGCAGCTGTGATCACGTACATAGTGTGATGAGACGTTTGTCCATTGACCACAGAGCAAAATATAACAACATTCAACAGAGGGAATGTTACATCAGAAACAACACAGAAAACACAATTACATTACAACAGTGTATAAGTAAAGTAATGTAACAGTGCGGATGCTATGGAAACCTTCCAGAGTGTTATACCGTAAGTGTGATTATTGCACAAGAGGCAGTTATAGCATTGAACAAAGTGCAAGGAATGACAAACAATACAATAAATAGAAAATATAGCAATGTAACAGTATAGTGTAAATGGGAGATGCATCTGAAATACAACTATAGATAAACAGAGCAATATAGCAAGGTAACAGCGTTAATGGTATGTAAAGCTCTGCAAATTATGAAAATCTGAAAATTTAGGGGCTATTTTTGTTACTGTGCCTTTAAAATCAAAATATGTAAATAATATGTAAATGACCTCTGTTTTGATTGGCTGCCCTGTACTGTGCCTCATTCAAAAGGCAGCCCATGCTGGAACACTCCTTATAACTTTTGTTTGGATGAGTGGAGCTAAACAACTGTAGGCTGTAGAGGTGGATTTTATTGGGCTTTGTGACCTCACAAAAACAGTGAATTGAAATTTAGACTGTTTTTGCTGCTAGATCTGCATATTATGCACCATGTAGACTGGGGAGTAAATGGAACATTTTGAAACTCTTATGTTTAAAAGGAAAATTTATAATGTAAAGAAGGCTAATTAAGCTGAATCAGTTTCTCTTAACTTTAACACTCTCTTTCCCAGCACAGCCCCCCAGTGTTCTCTGGCACCCTTTCTCTATAAAATGAGCCTGCTAAGTCATCAGAATGCAGTGCATACACCACTGACATATACATTTCTCCAGCAGGAAAGCATCATTCCAAATGCCGAGATCATATCAGTTTGAGAACGAGGCCTGTCAGGAGAGTCTGACCCTAGAAAGGAGACGTCTGTGCAGGATAACACCCAAAAATATTCCTCCCCCGCTGCATTTTAAATGCCAAGTGAGTCGCCTATCTTTCGAAGCGAAGTTTCAACCCAAGCAGTCACAATAATGGAAACGTACTTCAGGTTGCCATATGCAGGATCATTGTCTGTCCATCATGTCACAAATGACCGAATACAATTCAGACCCTAATGGAAGGTGAGCAACTACTACTTTTCAGGGCTGGTTTGTACACACCTTTAACTCACCAAAATCGTACCTTGAAAATTCAATAATAAACCCTTTTTATGGCCCTTATGGCCCTGCTCCAACCACCAGTCTTGTATGCTGCCGTGAAGATGACTCACTCCTATTAATCACTACCAGGACAGGTAGCCAGACTTGGGAGGAAAGAAAGAGCGTCTGTTACCTCTATTTCAGAGGGGAAGCTCTTGTATAAAAGGTGCCACCGTGATTTTTTGCCAAGTTTGAAAGAGCCAAGTCTGCTGGCACACTCAGAGCACACTCAACTTCAGCGCCTTCATCCCTTTACATGGAGCATTAAACTTACAGGCTTGGATTTATGGGACTACAGACAGGTACCAGTAAGAGACTTGGATAAAGAAGCACAGCACATCATCACAAAGATCAACCAGACAGATTACAACCATGAAATATAACTGCCGGAAGCGCAATTTGTCAAAGTGAGAGTTAGTTTCACTGACTTCATGCATTTACAGCATGTTCTGAGAACCAACCTACCAATAACACCAATATGCAATTACATTCAAATGAAGCACTGAGAACTTGGTACCGGTTCCTGACTGGTCAGTACTGAACAAATGGTGCTGCTATCAGTGTGCACCGTTAATACATTCTGACAACTGCATTTTCAGATCTTTGAAGCTGGATTGGAGGTCTGCACATCACCACAACACATCACTGCTCCCACATCATATACACAGACACAGTTTATTAAAATAACCATAAACAACCATCTTTATCAAGTAGCATCTTTATTTTTGGCACCAAATGATGGAGAACTGTATCAATGAGTACTAATATGTATTAGTATCAGTACTGATCTTAAACATCACTATTCCACCTCAGCTTCAGGTTATACTAAGACAATGACTGGAAACTGAGCAAGCTGTAAACGTTAAAAAAATACTTCACTTCATAGGACTTGTGGCTTTGTAAGGACTATCTTCATTTTGGCACCAAATTATTGAGAGTTGCATTCATAAAAGTACTGATACGTATAACTACTGATATCTGTATTTAAAAAACCCTAAACACCATTACTTCGCAAAAATGTTAAAAATACCAATTTAACCGGTTTTGCTAAATTTAAACAATTTAGGGTGTGTTTACAGTCCAACAAAACCAGACCAAACTGACATTATAAAGCAATTTTGCCACATCAGACACAACCAGCCACAGGTTATACCATCATTACAAGTTGTACATTTGTGAAATGCTCACATATTTCACTGAATTCACTGCCAAATCTGAGACATATCCAAAACGCAAAATAAAGGTGGCCAAATTTAAATTATAAGCCACATTCTCCGACAACAATAACCCGTACCAGCTCTGTAGAAGTTGTGAATGTAAGAATACAAAATTTTCAGAGACTTACAGGGTGTAGGGAGCTGCTGAGAGTGGAGAGAAGCAGCAGAAGTCTAGACGCATCCATGAGCGCGTCTGTGGATTTTTTAGAGGTGTGGGAGAAAAAGAAGCCTTTAGAGTCGACTCGAACAACTGGTTTGAAAGTTTCTCCCCGAGGAGACTGGTGGGTTTCAAAGAGAGCAGGTCGGTGGAGTCCGTGCTAGAGCTACTGGATGAGGAGAGAAGTTGAGCTGAAGGAGCATCTCGCGCCTCGCTCCAGCCTCTCCACCGCGCGCAGATCCGGACAAACTCAGTCCCCACCCGTATTCAGTCAGGCCACGCCCCCTGCCTTACACACACACACACACACACACACACACTTACACACACACTCACACGCACACACACACACACACACATTCACATACACGCATCGGATGGCATTTGTCCATTACCTGCGAGAGTACAACACCCAGCCAATGCCAGATCAGAATGCGGGAGCCAATCGTGGTCAAGGGGGCTGGACACTGATAGCCAATCGCAACAAAGGAAGAAGAAACTAATTAAATAAATATGTAAACAAACAAACAAACAAAAAATTAAATAATAAATGCACATTTTTATATTGATTTTTAAAGAAAATCCACACACACATAGATATGTATTATCTATAAAAATATACGTAATTATATATGGAGTGTCTATAAAAACAGAGAGAGTTTTGCAAACTTCAACACACACACACACACACACACACACACATATATATATATATATGAAAAGAAAAGAGAGACAGAGACAGAGACAGAGACAGAGAGAGATGGAGAGAGAGAGAGGACGGACTATACTAGCCACAGGATATGCCTGAATATGGGTGGGAAAATATATTGAAACATGTGCCAATGATTCAGTGACATTCAATGTTTTATTTTCACTGACTAATATGAACGTGGTCCAAAACATGTAGAGCAAGGCGATTGATGTCTCAAGGCTGCATGTCTTCATGCCAAAAAAACAAGGTTTGCTTGCATGTGAGGGTGGAGAGTGAAGCCAGCTTTCTGTCTGCACACAAAGAACGGAAGTTTCAAGTGTTTTGAGCATTTCAGTCAAACTTCAAGGATTACAACAATACTGTGAGCTAATTTGGAAGAAAAAGAAAAATCAATTGACCTCTGTCGTTGAAAGGCAAAGAACAGCACCGTCAGCACCGTCAAAACAGAAATAAAGAGGCTGATTTGTGGTTTATTATTCACATTGTTTGTTTATCACTGAGGGGAAGCATATTGCATCATAGTAAGACTTGAAGTATCGTCATATTATAGGGTGCTAAATTATTAAATAATTTGCATGGGACATGGGGGACTGGGGTTTGATATCCCAACTCAGTGAGCCCACCACAGTCCTAACTGCGACCTGCACGTTACTTTCTGTTTTCTCCCATTCAATCACAATTATGTACTATAAATTGTCACAAAGCAACACAAAGATATAACATGTTTCCAAACCCTCCCAGCACCTTTTCAAGCAGCAAACAGGCTCATTTGCTGGACGCCCATTTCGAACTTGTGGGTTCGGCTTGTCCCTGCAGCTCAATGGGAGAAAGATCTGGAGTCTGGGAAGGCCAAGACATCATTTTAAAAACGTTTAGCTTTTCTTTGGAGAGGATAGAATTTTGGCATAATATTAAAGACTGCTTGAGATCATTATCCTGTTCAAGAAGGACATGTTGTCCAATAATACGTAAACCAGAAGGAACTGTGAAATTTTGAAGAATTTAGTGATACTTTTCAACACAAAGTCATTCACTAAACTAAAGACAGACCCGATATGTCTCTTTAAAAAAGCATTTGAGGCCAAATAATGTGTTACTATAGATTATTAAATATACATGTGTTTTATTATGAAGGGCTTCTAATGTTTTCTTGTAAAGAAATGAAAAAGCAGTACATGGTTTATTTTTTTAAAGAGTGGACCCAAACTTCTGACCTGTAGCTACAGGCTAAAACGTCTTACTGGGTTTAATTCAAACTGATAGTTCACGCAGAAATCCCCACAAAAACGCAGAAACTGCAAATATTCTCCACCTTCTTTATGTTTTTGTGGCAATAAATATTCATTTTGAATGTTTTAAAACAAGGGGACTCAGGGCAGGCTGTAGCTGACCTGGAAGCCCTTTTTTAAAATTCCACACCAGGGTTAAGGCCCCTGCGCTCAAAGCGGGATTTCTCCGCAGTGCAAGCACTCAGACACTTCATCTCCAGAAGACCTTTACAAACGGGCCCCGAGTAGATCAGGGGTTATTCCCCAAAAACCGCTCACCTCGCCATGATGTCCCAGTACGTTTGTCCCGTGACTTCTCGGCTGGGAATTTAAATTAAAAGAGGCATATACGGGTTAACCCATACATTTTCATTAAGGGCAATGCATTAAACTGAGTGTAAAATGAAATTAAAGTGTTCTGGGAGCATATTTAGGGTTCACACAATAAAAATAGGCATTTTTAGAATTTTTTTTACCAAAGCACAACAACGTGGATTTTCACTATAAGCGGGTGCTCTTGGAACATAACCCCCTGCGAAAAGCCTTTATTAATGAATGTGCCTTTATTAATTAATATGTTTTATGTTATGAATATATTATTAATTGCTATCATTGTGCTCAGTCCACTCAAGAGGAGTGCTTTAAAACAAGCCCCCTGCGATGTCTCCTTGTATGTGTAGCTGTTTCAGTGTAAACCATGACTGTGCTGGTGTCCCACGTTCCCATTCCTGGGTCCAACTCATGGCTTCTTTAGATGCACTACAATTGTTTGTCCTGTCAAACACTATTTTTCTTTCTTAATGGTTTGTATGAATGCCTCCCCAGAGCTGTCCTTGTTGATTTGTGTAAGTGCAAGAGAAACGGAGCTTCACAGGCGCTGACCTTTATAGATGCGGACCTGTAATATCGGAGCAGCATGCAAATTCCTGCAGTTCACGTGGATTTACGGGCCTTTTCAAAATATTGACTGTCTGCAAGCTTTCCTCTATTAAATTAAGCTCAGACAATAATGATTCAGAGGGAAAGCAGACACTTCAGTAGCGCTGCCCATGAGCCGCGCTGGTCACAGCGAGCGCAGGCCTAAATGACCTCATTGCTGTTTCTCAAAACAGCCCACATTCTAAACACAACGCATTCAAATGGGCTAAATCGCAATTCGACAGAATGAGGTCCTGTGTAATATCTGCACTGGCACTTTCATTGTCTTTCAGTCTCACTGTGTTTTGCTCTTTGACTGATATGGGTTTGCCTGTGAAAATGATGGTGGGGGAGAGTTAATTTTGTTTTTTTAAATCAACAGTATATAAATGTGTGAATGAATTGTGTTGCACAGATTGAATAAACATAATTCATGTGGATCCAGACTGTGACTGATTCTTTGAATATGCTCAGAATGTGAGCCAAACGAAAGGCTGGGCAGCATTGTAACTGGGATCAGGCGGCCCTTGTAGTGTGAATAAAGTGAATGGGCCCACATGGAAATGGGTTTGAATGAGTTTTTAAAAACTGGAGTGTAGTTGGCTTCTTTATTCACTACTGCTAAGTTAAGGTTGTCTCTTGTGGATTTTATTTTGCTTTTGTGACATCTGGGCCTCGTCTGCCATGCCCCTTTGTCCTTTACCAAGGCGTTCAGACACCTGAACAGAATAAGTCTCTACTGCTTAGTGCTGCCCCAAACATAAACAACCAGCACAAGAACAGGGGGGTGTGGCGGATGAGTCCTGGACGTCATAGTCAGCTGTATTCAGAGACAGCTTGAAAGTACGAGAATTTTATTTATTTCTCCTTGCTGCTGATTGGCTTCTGCCCTTTGATGCAGCTGCAGTCCAGAATTTCCCTTGGGGAGCGTCTCAAGTGTTCCTGTTTTTCATTTCGTTCATTTTGCCCACATTTACCACATCAGCGCACCCCTGCTAACTACATTTGTTTCTTTGTGAAACTTTTAATAACCTACTCACAAAATATGGCATAAAATATGGCAAATTAAAAAATTGAAACCTCCCCACCTTCTTTTTTTAATCATTTTTGGCCTTCTGTAGACCATAAACATTGTACTTAAGTCCTTTAAGGCACCACAAGATGGTGGTGACCTGGTGTTCATCTAGTGGGTGGGATACTTACCTCTGGACCAAGAGGTCATTGGTTCAAATCCTACTATCAGCAGACCACCACTGAGCAAGACCCTTAACTCCAAATTGCTCCAGGGAGGCTGGCCCTCTGTAGTTAGGGAATGACAGTTGATTTAGATAAAAGTATCTGGTAAATGTAGAGCATTTAATGGATGGTTCTTCAAAAAACCTTTTCCCCAAGTTAAATGCTTAGAGTTAAATTAGCTCCACCTAAATGAAAAGTTCTGTAATAACTAGGCTTTCAGAGAACCCAAGCCAAGCGGAGAATGGTCACCTTTAAGAGTGTATCCAGTATTTGTGCTTGTAAAAATTGCATATAGGATGCTAAGTCTATTAAAGACATAAGGCACTAAAGGGCCCAGTGCTATGCTGGTAGCTGCTTCACTGGTCCAGCATTGTAAATATTATATCTTTGTCACACATCTGTGAGTTTAAACAATTGTATCGTGTTTGTTTTCCTTTTATTGATCTGTTTTCCGGGATTAAAAGATTATCAAAGATTTATATATGGGCCCTAAATCATTATGCCACTCAAATGTTTGTTATCTTTACATACATTTTCAGTACTTAGCTGCTAAACTAAACAACATACAAATGGAATGTATTACTTATTATTCAGGATTTTACCTGTGTGGTCCTGAGAAGAACAAGAACAAATGGAGACAGCTCAGTGTACATAAATCAGTGAAAGAGCTTATTTTGTTTTTTCTGTAGATCCATATATTCTGGTCAGCATCTCTTTTGGGGGTGGGGGCGGAGGTATGACCCCAAGACATGTCATAAGTAGAGACAGTGAAGCACTCACTCAGACAAGCATAAACTGATGAGCTCTGTCTGACAGAAGCCTCAGGCAAAAGATAAATGTCTTAGTAGTCTATTTCTCCCAGTGTTATCCGTCTTCCTGAGCGGCGATTTTGAAATGGTCCAATAACCCGGCGATTCATCACTGGTCACTGCTCAGAGGATGACTAACACGGACAAAAGGGGAAAAGGGCTTCACAAGCCCAATCAAGGCTGTGGATGGAGTTGTGATAGTGAGTTAAAACACTCTTTTGTAAAATGAGGTTCAGAAGGACAGAGATGGATAGGTGGGCAGTTACCTGCTGAGCTTGAACTTCACTGAGATTCGGCCTGAATGTGCCACTCAAGACCACCAGCAAGTCCTTATCTCAGCACCTCCATAGTCACTGGAAATGAATGCCTGTCTGCCTGAGAGGACAGAGTTTCTGAATGGCATGGCTCACTGCAATCCATCGAAAGTGAGGATAGTGAGAGCTCCTCCAGAATGGAGGTTTGTTCTGCTAGCTTTGGCGATTATTACTGTCAAGTTTTCAAAATGTGTGAAGGAAGCTTAGGAGAAAGTCTACAAGAATCTGTGCCAAGCTGTATTTTTTAAAGTGGAAACTGGCACTTTGGCTGAGACTCATCATCACAAAAACCTCTGAAAAATGACGTGATGCTGTAACATGCAAGGCTGGTTCAAAATAGCTTGTGTTTCGGCGTCTTTTCAGAGTTTTAGGGAAAAGCTGTTGGGGGGAAAATATTCAGAGCTCTGAGATTCTTGGCCAGCTTCATAAGCCAGAGCCAGATTTGCCATCCATTTTTCAGAGCTGTGGCTGGGAGATATGCACCCCCCCCCCACAACACCCTCCAGGTTCTGCTTTAAACGATCCGTCACCTTTCTACAGTTCTGAGACTGCGGACATGCAAACAAAATACGAAACACAAGCCAGGCTGTTTCTCTGCCGAGCTCTGACATCTGTGCTGAAAGACAGAGCAGGCAGATCCCGCCGTTCATCAGCCCTCGACAGACTGCACTCAAACCGTCCATCATACACAACTCAAGCGTTTAGAAAGACCAAAGCAGAACACACACACACACACACACACACACACACACAGTCTGTGAGCAATTTCACCCACCATGGAACAACTGCAGTAGGCTGCAGAAGCCCTCAAAGGACTTACGCCATGCCTATTTCTGGCAAGCGTTTTTATTTGCAGTAGGAGCACACAATTCGGAGCTTAGTGGCCAATCAAGTAACCATAATAAAGCAGGTTTATTTACACCAATGTGGCAGAAGAACGAGGGGCCACACAAGAGACATTATAAACCATGAGCAACAGGGTGCCGCAAAAAAATGACAACCTCGCGCCTTGCACTGTACCACAGGCTTTGGGAGGGAATGGCAGAGGCATCGCTAGCCCTGTTTTAGGGGGGGTATGGGGTCATCCCTACCACTGCCATTAACAAGAACTATTGCCTTTCAATTCCCCTGTGATGAAAACATGCGCCAGAATGTCCTGAAACGCCACTGCACCAAATTTTGAACCATTTATTTAAATTTCCCTGAGTGGTTAACCCAAGATCCCCTCTAGAAAAGGCTTGCCCCCCATTGCCCCATGGATCTGTAATGACATCCCTGGCAATTAGCTTGAACTTCAGAACCAAGTGAGCATTGCTATTTCAAAAAGTCCCACTGATGCAAAGTTACAGTGCTGTTTGGTATCTGTGTCTATATGAGGGGCATAATAAGAATTTTAGAGGGAACTGGTCAATGTAGCCCCATCAGCATGGGCCTCAGTGCAGCCCCTCAGTTGTTAGGCAACTGATTGGTATCGTGATTGGTTTTGGTAACTTCCCAGAGCCTAAAAGCAAATTCCTGGGTGGGCTTTCATATGGACACTGTAGTATGAAATGGATTTGCCAGTGTGGCATTGCTGGGTAAGTTCATGGCTAAAGGCTGCATGGTTCAAAAAAGTGGGTCAACATCTTAACCAAGAGGATAGAACTGCTTTACATACTCTAGCAGACCTGTCATCCCCCCTTCAGTCAGGCACGAGAGGAAAAGCTGTGAGTGCCCTAGTGAAGCCTCACACCTTTCCTGAGAAACAGACAGCAAAACGTGTGATCTTGGACAGAGCACTTCAGCCAAGCTTGAAGCTATTTGTGCTACATAAAAGGGCGAAGAAGGCGTTATCTGATTAGCTTTAAAACAACTGTGGTGGGGGAGAAGGATACTGAAGGACTGTCTGATACTGTCAATGTCTTACTGAATCGTAACATTGAACTTTTTAAGAAATGGAGTATTTGAGGGCAAATAAGTGAAAAGAAGATTGTAACAAATAAGTGATCTGATGTGTGGGTGTGTGACAGAGGGAGGAGTTATAGAGTCTGATGGGTGGGTGTGTGACAGAGGGAGTAGTTATAGAGTCTGATGGGTGGGTGTGTGACAGAAGGTGGAGTTATAGAATGTGATAGGTGGGTGACGAAAGAGATCTAACCTGAATTTGCTCCGTATCCACCCCCAGGGTTGCTTGAGGCTGCATATGGCCAGGTCTGCGTGGCACAGGGAGCCTGTGGCTTCACAGAGGCTTAGAGATTTGTGAGGATACGGGGACGGCAGGAGCGTCTGTCACAGACTGCACGCTTTAAACAGACTATTTTTACAGCACTAATTAAGCCCTGAAGCCCCAGAAGCAGGGCCATTTCGCCACTTTGCAAACTTCGCACATTTCCCTCCTGCACGCATAAATTATGTGGGGAAAGGTTAAAAGAAGCCACACATAAGTTCCTCAGCATTAATACTGCACCACCTGCTGCTGAGGTCCCACAGCACCTGAAGATTTTTTTTTCTCTCACTGTAGTCCTAATTAGGGTCACTTTATGGGATCACTTACATTTTAATCACTGTTTTATTGATTAAAATGTAAGTGATCCTATAAAGTGACCCTAATTAGGACTGCAATGAGAGAAAAAAGATCATTTAAAAAAACGAAATAAAATTTTAAGGTAAAGGTGCCAGAAAGAGTTTTTGGGAGTGATGGCATAAAAGAACCATTTGGTTCTCAGTAAATGAAATGTTAATGTTAAATTAATCTACACATCCTACACCAATTCAAAGGGTTTTTTTCTGCATGTATTGTAAAAATGTTTTAGGCCACAACATATCACAAAATTATTAAGTTAAACGTCTCCGGTCCTCAGCCAGTATCTTGAACCATTTCATATAATTAAAATGGCAGGAAAGTACCTTGTTTAAGTGTGTTCCCCACAGAGTGTGTGTACTTATTTTTACTTAAAAGCAGAAGCCCTTTTTTTGAACTGTCATATCACTGCTGGAGTCCTTCAGCAGTCAGGATGCAAGAGTCTTGTGATGTTGCTGCTACTCTGAGACTGACAAGGAAACCTTTCCCGTATTGAGTGGCATGAGAGCAAAGTGCAATCTTCAAGAGCAAAGCAATGACAGTGTAATGCTGGGGTAGAGCTGGCAGTGTTAAGAGATTTACACCAACCCAATAACCCTCAAAGCCTTCAGTACTGACAGGGCTGCTCTCCAGAGACTGAATGCTCTGTAAGTACTCTTCAACCCTGTAACCTGAAATCACATTGGCCATACACACACAATGTTTGTCTTCCCCTCTGCATCAGTGAAATCTGTCCATAGAGTCGGAGTGTGTGCATGTACATTATAGTCATGGTAAAATGGATCAGTGTGTGGAATTGGAGCTTTTGCCACTCATGTTTTAGAAGCTCCATCCTCATTTTTGAATGTGCTGAGTTGTGACGGTCAATCCTGTCAACATTTTTTCAAATACATATACATACACAGAAGCAGCAGAGGAACACGGATGTTCAAACATGAGCAACTTTTATTAAAGTTCTCTGTAACATTAACAGTCAACGTGACAGTTAAACAAAACAAAACACAGGCTAATGCCTTGAATTTTCTGATCATTTTAAAGGTACCACTGTGAGTGGGAACAACTTAAGCTGCGGCACGGCGACTGCCTGAAGTGCTAGCATTAGCCATGTTAGCTAACAGGTGCTGCTTCAGATGCCGTGTAGAACGCCGGTATGGTTACTGTAATTTAACACCGACTTGCAGGTTCTGCAGGTCACCGTGCTGTTAATGTATCTAGACTGAAGTATTTCCACACATGTGATGTGTGTCTGTCTCCTCTGCTGCATGTATCTCGTCTTGTTGTGGTCTTGTGTTTAGAATCCTCTTGTGCAAAACGTTACCACCCTTTTTATGAAGGGACTATAATAATTGGTTAAACCAAGGAACGCATGTCAGCGTCAGAGGCAGAGATTGCATTGTGTACGCAAGTGAGGGCAGAGAGAGGAAAAAAACACACGACTAGTCGAATTCTTTGTCGACTCGTGCCTCTGAAGTCAACTATTCGACTATCCAACTTTTGTGTTAATGTCCTGATACATATATATTATTGCAACAAATAAGGGTTTTTTAAACAGTTTTTTTTGACAGTGTGTCAAGGTCTCTGCTGGTGGCCGGTAGAGGCCACTGCTGTTTTGGGGATTGTTAATGGGACTTTTATTTTGAATTAAGGGTATGTTTCTGTCTTTGGTCACTGTGTCAGCTGCTTTGTTTGAGTAATTGTGCCGTATGATTGGTTCTTGTCTGAGTGTGTTCAGTACTTAAGTTCTACAGTTCATGTATTCATTTGCTGGTCACCTCTCACCTACGCTCTCACCTTGTTGGATGGCCTAGTGGTTAAGGCATCCGCCCCGTGACCAGAAAGTCCGGGTTCGATCCCCAAGACCGCTAGGC
>JBBPDB010143747.1:0-15001 GCA_037974465.1 Brachypetersius altus
AGATCTTTAAGTCCATCTCATGAAAAATCGGAGCAGAAACAAAGGTGTTGCGTTTATATTTTTGTTGAGTGTATTTTCTGCCTAGACATGTATGTGTTCATAAAGCGCGAGTTACCCAAACCAGAGGGGTGTGAGTTCATTTGGCGTGTTCACACCTATGCAAAAAAAATGCTGACTAATCGATCCGAGTTTGCTTTAAGGGCTGAAACGGACCTAGTGTGAAATCACCCTAAAACCTGTTCTAGGATCTACTGGAGAACTGTAAAACTCCACAGAAGTGTCAGAAGTATTGGGACAAAGCAGCGAGGTGAACGGGCCCCCTTGTGTGAAAACCAGAAAAACCAGAAAAAAATATTTTTATTGCCAAAAAAAAAGAAAAAATGTAGGAGGATATTTGCAGTTTCTGTATTATTGTGGAATTTTCCGTGTAAAACTATGAGTTTGGTTCACAAAAAACCCTGCATGTTACTGAATCCGCAACTCCTGATCCGCATAAAAGTGGGGGATTACTGTAAATGCAAAATTCACATGCAATACCAGACCAATCTTTCTTGTGATAGTACAAAAAGCAACACATTTATTTACAGTATATCCATCTATCTAGCCTATAGCAGTTTAGCCCGGCACAAGGAATGTTATAGTCCAAACTATTGTTTGAACGACACATAACAGAGGGTAGCCATTTGGGAAGTTCATTTACATCTATCATTCTTGTAGTCAGAGTTACAAAAATAAATTTGTTCAAAGAGATAAAGGTTGGAAAATAATCATGAAAAAAATAAATTACTGTTTTTAATTAATAAAACCACATAAAGTGAAATACAAATAAAAGTAATTGAATGCATGTATTTTTGGACAGGACAGCACAAAAGCAGCGGAGACTGAGACCAAAGAAAATCTGTTCTCGGGACATGCCTACTCCATCACAGCAGCAGAGGAGGTCAGGAACCAGACTTTATTTGGTTACTGTGCTATAGTTCAACCTTCCAGTCGGTTTACTAGTTTGCTACTCCCAATTCATTTTCATCCACATTCAATGTATTCTTTCTGAGCTCTTTTATTGTCTATTCCAAGTTGTGTTTATTTTGTATAATCTTGCATTCATTTCTACATAGTTAAATACCTTTTGTTCAAAATTCATCTGCACAGGAACCCCTCATCCTTGTTGATTATTACTAGCACCTGCGTCTCATAGTTATAAATCTCAGTGGTATCTGTTTGTGACCTCACTCACAGTTGAGTCTTTGCGTGAAGCTTTACATGGGCTTCCTCTTTGTACCTGAGTTCCTGTCATTATCAAATGCTTCCGCTTGCCAATAAAACCACTACAACTGACCATGGAATATCCAGTAGGTATGATGTCTTATAACAAAGGTGGCATCCTGTCAAAGTACCATGCTTGAAGTCACTGAATGTCACTATTATGGGGTGGCGGTAGCTCAGTGGGTAGGCTACTTGCCTCCGGACCAAGAGTCCCTGAGCAAGACCCTTAACCCCAAGTTGCTCCAGGGAGAGACTGCCCCCTGTAGTTACGGAATGGAAGTCGCTTTGGATAAAAGCGTCTGATAAATGCCATAAATGTAAATATTAGTGGTGAGCACTCTACTCCTGTCGCCCCCGGCTTGTGTTAAACTCCACGTCTGGGTTCTTAAACTCAGAGGGGGGAGCTGACCCAACACATTGACCTCTCCAGTTAAAAGAAAACTGGACCTTTAGTTAATGTGTATGACTAAACAACATGCGACAGTGGAATTTTCTACCTGAAGATATCAGAACACCACAGCTACCACAGCTTGTTCATTTAATTTCTGTTGTCACTTAACAACATGGAACACATTGCCCTTTGGGGGTTATGTTTCTGTTTACTGTAGGTTACAGTCGGGGGAAATCTGGTGCAGCTGGTGCGCCTCAGGAACCCCTGGGGTTCTGGCGAGTGGAATGGTGCTTGGAGTGACGGGTGAGTTTCTTGGATAATCCCTGTTACAGTTCTGAAATTTGTTAATGAGTAATAAAAAAGTGAATTACCTTACATCCTCTTTTCAGATCCAAAGAATGGAATGATGTGCAGTCAGAAGACAGGGCCAAACTTCATCACGCAGCAAACGATGGGGAGTTCTGGTGAGTTTCTCTACTGGACAGACACCGTCTCCGTCCAAGAACAGAATTAAGACATTAATCTTGTGAGTTTCTTCTCTGTGTTGGTTCCCTTTCTGTTTATCTGTCTGTTTGTCTCTTATCCAGGATGACGTATTCAGACTTTGTAGAGCGGTACTCAGATATGGAGGTCTGTAACCTGACTCCAGACACTTTAACTAGTGATAGTGTTGGCCAGTGGTCCTTGCAGCAGTTTGATGGCAGCTGGAAGGCTGACTGCACTTCTGGTGGCTGTCCAAGTTACCCAGGTGACTTTACATGACACTTTTTAAGCCATATAACCCAGGGGTTAAACAGAAGGAAAACCACCAGGAACTGTTTTTTTTATCTGCTGACTTCTACAATACCCCACCAGTTTGTTTATAGAAGGTGCTATAAAATGTGTTTAAATTGTGAAAAAAAAAATTTCCTTTTCATGCAGTCTAGCAGTTCTGTAAAAGATTTTTTTTTACTTTTTTAAAGTGTTCCATGTTTAAAGTATGCCCAATTTGAACAAGTCTCTGCATACTCATATCATTTCAAGACTGGGATCAAAAATAACAATGATGGGAATGTTTTTCCTTTTTGAGAGAAAACACCCACCATACCCATCCCATGTTTCTGTGTCAGACACGTTCTGGACAAACCCCCAGTATAAAATCACCCTGCTGGAGGAAGACGATGATCCAGACGATGAAGAAGTGGCCTGTAGCATCCTGGTGTCTCTTACGCAGAAGGATCGCCGACGCCACCGAAAGGAAGGCCTAGGCGATCTCATCGTTGGCTTTTACATCTATAAGGTCAGGGTCTGGAAATATCATGGTGTGTTTGGCAGGCTTTGTGCACATTTTAAAGACTCAGTTTCTCAGTGATGTCCTTCGTTTCTGAACAATACTTTTTGTCCTTTGCATTTGACTAATTCATGTTATTACGGCTCTGTCTGCCTTTTCCTCTTTTTCAGGTCCCAGATGAGGTATGCCTCTGTGTTACCTCTGTTCATTCTTGGATTCAGACAAACATATGGTTGTAAAATACACACGTTTTAGTTCTGCAGACTAGTTTGTCATGAGCAGCCGTCAGCTCGTCTAATATAAAACAATAAAATCCAGAGGCAGGATGAAACAGATACGACTCTAAAAAGCAGTGTGTCTGCAAAACATAATACATTTCATTGCTCGATAGTTTAGATACACAAACATACATTTTACCACCCCTCCTCTTCTACTCTCTACTCTTCCTCCTCTCCTCCCCCCTCACTCCTCTCCTCCACATTCACTCCTCTCCTACTTCTTCTCCTCCCCTCCTAACCCTCACTCCTACTCGTCCTCCTCTCCTCCGTCCTCACTCCTCCTCTCCTGCGCTACATCTTCTCCTCCACACTCACTCCTCTCCTACTCTTCCTCCTCTCCTCCCCACCCTCATTCCTCCACATCTACATTTCCCTCTCTCGACCCCACCCTCACTCCTTTTTCCCCTCTTCTTCTTCCAGCAGTATTGCCAGTTCCTCCAGCACTTTATTGTGTATCAGTACTGGTCAGTATCAGTTGTGGTTGTTCATATATTTGACTGTGAAATTTCATACCTGATACTTCATTCTAGACATAACCCTCCCTGTTTATATAATATATAATATAATAATGGAGAACAATAGTCATGAGCTTGAAAAAAAAAGATGTATTTTAGGTCATATTTTAGATTATTAAAATAAGTTCAGTCATTAGTCTGGACAAAAGTTTGGGTTCCACAAATGAAACACACATCCTCTACAGAGATCACACGTACACAATTTAATGTACAATTACTGTTTGTTTGCTGGATTTGATGTATGTGTACTTATGTTCACCTGTTTTTACATGTACAACATTTAGCTTTTTCTTTTTTTATGTATTTTTACATAACTTCTAAATATATATTTACAATATCTATGATTTATTTCCTGTAGTTCAAGGGTTCCCAGAATGTGTGTCTGAAAAAAGAGTTCTTTGAAGAAAACTCCTGTTGCGCACGCTCTAAATCTTTAACTAACCTTCGGGATGTGAACAACCGATTCCGCCTGCCTCCCGGGGTATACCTGATCATCCCCTGCACCTACAAGCCTGGAGAGACGGGTGACTTCCTCATCCGAGTGTTCACAGAGAAACTGTCAAAGATGCAGTCAGTAACTATTACTTGGTTTATTTACTTATGTTTATCACAAAGAGTTTTTTTTTTCCATGAGCTATTAACAGCGTATACATTAAAAAATCTTTCAGTGTTCGGAGCTAATGGTGCTTATTGATGTCAATAGTCATCCAAATTGTTACCTTAAAAATATCCCCAAAACTTCTTTCAACCATCTCAAACTGCATGAAGTACTTAATTAAGCTGGCAAAGACTTGTTGATGTGGTTTAGGGCACAGTGTGGCTTCCTCTGTTCTATAAAGATGAACAGACAACACCGGGGCTGGTATTCACAGAGCAATGACTTCAAATGGAAGACTGCCCCTAGATCAGATTTCTCTATATTTATGATTATCAAAAAACTGATTCTACATAAGTTAAATCTTGTAGTCCTAAGATGGTTTGTGAAGACCTTGTTAAGAAGTTGTATAGTCTATGTTACCTAAATTAAGTTTTGGTGCCAAGCATGTGCAAAATAGTGTATATTTTTAGATTTCATAAACTATTTCTTTTATAAAGCAGATTATACTTGTGATTCACATCACATGTAGATAAGCAAGTGTCCATTTTTTTTTTTCTCATAGTTTGAGTTTGGCTAATAGACTTGAGAAACTGTACTATAGTAAAGCAAGGTGTGCCCCCAGAGGGATGACCTTTTAAGGAATTGTTTGGCAAGAAAGCATTAGCCTGACTATTTTCACGGTTTTAATATGTATTGAGTAGTCTGACACACTAAGTGAACAATAGAGAAATGAAATGCTCTCTTGTCTTTCTCCTGTTTCAGAGAGATGGGCCAAAATGTGTCATTTGCCCTGCATGAGACGGTAAGGTCCGAGGATTCCGACCAAACAAACGCAACAAACCTAAACATTTGACTGATGTGCCATACGTGAATGTGAATGTTGGGGGTCTTAAGTCTCTGGGTCCCATTCACATCTGAATGTCAACTTCTGCTGACCTTAACATATTGGGGTATGATGTCAAATATTTTGTCTGTGTGCACTGATCTTAAAAGATGCACTCAGACCAAGTTATTAAATACCTTTCACACTGTAACTGTATCAAGAATGTTTGTTTATAGAGGGCTAATAAAATGTTTTTCTGAGCCCTTGACAGACTACATTTTGTTTATTAAATTAAGTAATATACACCGTGTATGAAGTAATCTACACTCAAGTACCCTGGTGTTTAGGGAGTTGGCCCTTGTTGAATATATTAAATGTGTTAAATGGGTAACATTCAGTGGCATGGCTATAAAAGACACCCTACTATGGGTGCTAGGTCATGTTACATCCAAATTGCTGTACTGGGGGTTTAATGAGAAGTTTATGCAGAAAGTCCTGATTAATCCCAGCTGTACTAAATTCAATATGAATGGGAGGTGTGACCAAGGGTGGAGCAACATATAAACCTGTGTTTTACTAGAATATTTTTTCTTTATATTCCATCTGTTATACTGTTGTTTAATAGTAGTTGTTTTATAGTATTTCATGTTCTGTTTAAATTGTCATAGGAGGGAATTATGGAGCAAGATATCGATGCTTCAATCAGGTCAATGTTTTCTCAATTTTCTGGAGAGGTACTGTTGTTTTCTATTGTGTATTACTATGCTGGCTCAGCTGTGTGCTCCTTCTGTAGTTAAATTTCTCTCTCTCTCTCTCTCTCTCTCTCTCTCTTTCTTTCTTTAGGACATGAAGATATCAGTTGATGAGTTTAGGACCATCCTAAACAGTGCCGTGTCTAAATGTAAGCCTGACATTACCACTATCTGTTAAGTTCTTTTTGGTCCAGTATAGTTATGAGCATGTGGGAGTGTGTAGAATTGAATGTGTAAATCAGTTTTCCTGTGTTTTTCAGTGACTGATGTAAAGACAGATGGTTTCAGTGTGGAGGCATGCAAGCAATTGGTGGATCTCATGGTTGTATCCTTCCTCACACACTCCAATCATCTCTCGCTTCAACACTTCTGATTTGCCTTTTTCATGAAGCCACTTTTACTATTGTTTACAGGGTCCGGCAAAAATGATCTCAGTCTGCAGTATTTGCATCTATTCACTCTTGAGCAGCACACAGATTTTTGTAACAGACAGTCTATTTAAGATTTAAATATCTATTTAAAACCAATGGACATAATGTTACTAAAAGCCCTTGACTGAGGTCTTCCACAGGACAATGGCAGTGCTCGTGTGGGCTTAGCGGAGCTCCAGCTTCTGTGGAATAAGATCACAAACTGGCTGGTGAGAGACTTGTACTTTATTAAACAGAACAGTGCTGTTTTGCAGATGACACTGCTTCAACATGTCGGATTGAGCTCTTAGGTGAGGCGGCTCTCTGGCTTGTGTGTGACTTGTTCTCCCATCTTTGTGAAGGAAATTTTCCGGACCTTTGACCAAGACAAGTCAGGCACCATGAACTCCTATGAGATGCGTTTGGCCTTGGAATCCGCTGGTAAGATGAACAGCCTCTCTAGACAGGCTAAATATCAACAACAGCATTGGTCTGGCATTGTTTTTTTAGGTATTGTCTGAAACTGATGCATTTGGTCTGTTTACACACTGCAAATATAATTTCACTGCAACCTTGCTTGCTTGGTTTTCATGCCTTTCTAAAGAACTTTCAATCCTAATTCAATTTTTTTCATATTACCAGTCCTACATAAGGGAAACAACAGGGAAGTAACATTTCTGTTAATGATCAAGAAAGAGAGTGAGAACTGTATGGCATGAGCAGAAAAACAGCAAATGGTTTTTTTTTTTAATACATCTCTCAGCCATCTCTCATTTTGTGTACTGTAAGCCTACATGTGCAAGTGCTCCAATTCTTCTACATTATGCAAAGACACTCATTACTGTCACTTCTATGACACTAGTAGTTTTAACTGCTACCTATAACATGAAGGGGGTAAAAACCTTCCAATGGAGAGAAGCCCCCTTTGGCCCTCTGATAGCATGAGGTGCGTTCATATGTGAGATTAAAGTGCTGCTTTAGGCCTGTATGGATGCCCAATATGCACAGACAGACAGGGTCCTCTCTTAGTGGTTCTTGGCTTTTTTAGGTTTTAATCTCAACAACGAACTGATCGAGATGCTGGTGGATCAATATGGTGACGAAAAGACTGTCAGCTTTGACAAATTCATCCTTTGCCTGTTCAGACTGGAGGAAACATTGGGTATGTATATACTTTTACATTAGTCTGGCACTGTAGTTCATATCTGTTCCATAAAGGCCATAAAAGTCTCATCAAATACAATCTCTTCACTCAGGAGCCTTCCAGTTGCTGGACACAGACGGGACTGGGTTCGCCAAGCTTAACGCCTCTGAGGTGATCTATCTGTGTTACCATTAGGAATAAATATAATATATTTATGCAGGTTTACAAATGCAGTAATATAAATATAGTGCCGTTATTTTTAGGTATTTTCTGTAATTAATCCATGCCAAATTATTTTTATTTCTTATAGAATGTAGGCCTCCATTTAAACTATATTTACAAATGCCAAAGCAAGAGATAGGTAAGACTCATTAGGGCCAATAGTAGGAATTTAAACATTTTCATACATGAAATTCATTTTTAAAACTGCCCTTTAAATCCACCATCTATGTAATTGTTAATAGAAATAATAGTTTTTACATGGTTTAATATACACAGAGCTGAAATGATGGTAAGATTATAAAAAAGTTGTGTTTGTAAACTATTGCTATGGCTTCCTCTGTCAAATGCAGTGGGTGTATCTGACCATGCAAAAAGGCCGCTGAGTCCACGGAGTGACCTGAAGGGCACTGCCATCCTGCCAGGAAGACAGGAACAAGCAGAGGATTCCAAAATATCTGCAAAATGCTTTCTTTCTTTATCTTTTCTTTATTATGCAATCCAAACATGTTTCAACTATCTTACACACTTTTATGACAGACATATATTCACAAATTGCTTCAACAATTTTTATACATTATTTCTTACCTGTATGGCTGCCTAATAAAGAGCTAATGCATCAGTCACTGTGTCGGACTTCAATCCACAAGCGTCTTTCCCTGGGGAATATTTCATCTCAGAAGCTGATATTAATACACCTGACTTACTTTGAGGTTAATGAGTCTAATGAGAGTGATTTCTCTTCCTTTCCAGTTCTACATCTGCCTCACTGTTTCAAAACATTGTGTCTCTGGCTATCTGACAGAGATTGGGGGTATTTCACAAAGCAGGATTTATCATCCAGATACCATAAGCTGTTGTGTAAGTTATGATGTAGTTTGTAGACAACGCCTCAATTTCTTTGTTACTTCTCTGAGACAATTAGATCTGATAGAATGACAAATAATGGTGATGGTCACATCTTGAATTTCAGAAGATGTATCAGTAACGTCTCTCCATCACAGATTCTCCATCATATCTATCATCTGCAACTGAACCGTTTATACTCATTGGTTTCATAACTATGCACAAGAGCCTTTTTAGTTTCAATTCTTTAATCTATTATATTTTCATCAGGGTCAGAAGTGCCTCATGTCTCATTTAAAGAAGTTTAAGGGGCATCACTAAGAAGTCATTTAAACCATCAAAGATCAACATTTAATGCAGAAAATATTCCTCCGGATGCATCGCCAGCAGGCTCTCAATGTTTAGGGGACACTCTGGACATGGAGCAAATGTTAGTCCGTCACTTCTGCTAACACTTACCCATGGCAGTGTGCACTACAGAAGTGTCACATGCACCAGGTCACGTGATGTCACGAGGTCAAGGAGATGACATCATCAACAGTATATAAACAGGAAGTAGGTTCATGGTCTTCACACAGCCATTGAAGTTGCAGACTTCATGCCCGCGTGTCATCCCAAGTCCTTCCCTGACTGGAAGTCTAGTCTCCGGTACCGTGAGTACTCTCCAACTCGTGTGAGTTGTTTATATACTGTCTTTGTGTGTGTTCAGAACGCGAGTTCATTTGGTGTGAACTCTTACTCCACTTTGGAGCGTTCTGAGAGTAACTGCGTGAGTAACCTACTCTCTCGTGTTCCATCACGTCTGAGTTCTTCCCTCACGCTACAAAGCGGGCCCAGTTCACAGACCTACCGTTCTAACCCCGTGACAGAATGGCTGTGTCCTGGAGCCTCGAGGAGAAAAAGCAGTTGTGTGAGCTCGTCGCCCAGCATATTGCTGAGATAGGGAACCTGAGGCAGGAAGTGGCGAATCTCCGCACGGAGACCGCTGGTCTCGGTGCTGAGATCGCTACACTGCATCAGAACCTGGATCAGCTGACTGCTGGGGGATCAGGTGCTCCACCTGCCGCTTCTCCTCCTCCTGTGGCTCAAACCCCTTCACCGCTACCTAAAATGGCTTTTCCTGAAAAATGGAACGGTAAGGATGGGAAATGTGAAGTCTTCTTAACCAACCTTGATCTGTTGTTTGAGTTCCAGAATCTCTGTTATCCCTCTGATCGAAGCCGGATTGCATTACTGAACTCCCTCCTTACCGGGCAGGCAGCAGAGTGGGCTGCGGAGGTCCTTCGCTCCGATAGTGACACTGCCCACTCCTATCGTGAGTTTACCAATCAACTGAAGGCCGCCTTTCAACATCCTGAGAGCGAGGTGGTGGTGGACTCTCGATTATACCATCTACCCCAAGGAGACTGCCCGGTGAGTCAGTACACAGCTGAGTTTAGAACCCTCGCGGTCCAGACAACCTGGAGTGAGGCCGCACTCCGAACCGCTTATTATGAGGGCTTAAATACAAAACTAAAACACGAGCTGGCTGCTCGTGAACTCCCTGTCACATTCGAGGGAATGGTTCAAATGTGTCTCAGGGTGGATCTTCGTCTGGCGTCGAACCCTAGACCCAGGAACCGGACTGAAGAACCGACATTCGTAGTTCCTACTGCCACGACTCACCGGGCTCCACCTCTCGCCTCAGAGGCCCACTCCCACGGAGCTGGGGAACCCATGCAGTTAGGACGCACCTCCCTGGGGGCCGCAGAGAAGGCACGGCGTTTTAGAGTAGGCCTGTGTGCCTACTGCGCCTCTCCGGACCATCAACGCGCCCACTGCCCTCTGCGACCGGGAAACGGACAGGCCAAGTGAAGAGGAGGCGGTATTCGCTTGGTCCTGCTGGCCCTCCAACTAACCCATTAACCGTTTCTCGGCTCGTCATTCAGGTATTAATCCAACTGGGACACAGACAGATCAGAACCTCTGCTCTCGTTGACTCGGGGGCAGCAGGCAACTTCATTGATCACGCTTATGCTTCCCAGTTGGGTTTACAAACTGAGGTGTTATCTCCGCCGCTCTCCATCGTAGCTGTAGATGGTCGTCCCCTTGCCACCAGCCCTATTCGTCTACGCACGAAACCCCTCACTCTGTCCATTGACCAACACACTGAATCCATTTCCCTCATGGTCACGTCACTCTCCACTCCTCCCATTCTCCTTGGGTTCCCTTGGCTGGTTCTGCACGACCCTATCATCTCCTGGAAACAACAAAAGATCCTTCAATGGGGACCGACATGCAGTGAACTCTGCACTACAGCTCCGGCGGAGACGTGCTCAGGGGAGTCCGAGGCCTCCGACGTCGACCTGGAGGCCATTCCCGTCCCGTATCGCGACCTGGCGGGAGTTTTCAGTAAACAATCAGCCACTAAACTACCACCTCATCGACCCTATGACCTTGCCATCGAACTCCTGCCGGGTGCGGTACCACCCTGCGGCCATCTTTACTCACTATCTAAAGCTGAACAGAGGGCGATGGACGACTACATCGCCGACGGTCTCCGTCAGGGCACAATACGCCCTTCTACATCTCCAGCTGCCGCGGGGTTCTTCTTCGTGAAGAAGAAAGACGGGGGTCTCCCTCCCTGCGTCGACTATCGGAGGCTCAACGACATGACCATCAAGAACCGTCATCCACTTCCTCTTATCAACACCGCCCTGGACTCTCTCTCTGGCGCTACCATATTCACCAAACTGGACCTCAGGAGCGCCTACAACCTCGTCCGCGTCAGAGAGGGAGATGAGTGGAAGACGGCCTTCATAACCCCCACCGGTCACTACGAAACCCTGGTCATGCCGTTCGGATTATGCAACAGTCCCTCCGTGTTCCAACAGTTTATTTCGGACGTCCTTCGTGACATGCTGGGCAGATGGGTCTTCGCTTACCTTGACGGCATCTTGATCTACTCAAAGACCCGGGAGGAACACACCCAGCATGTCAGGGCAGTTTTAAAGAGGTTGCTGGCCCATCAACTGTTCTGCAAGTTGGAAAAGTGTGCTTTCCACCAGCACTCCACTACCTTCCTCGGCTTCGTCGTCTCCTCCCAGGGGGTAGCCATGGATCCTCAGAAGCTGGACACTGTGCGTTCGTGGTCCCTACCCACATCGCTTAAGCAGTTACAGCGCTTTCTGGGGTTCGCCAACTTCTATCGGCGATTTATCCGGGGCTTCAGTTCAGTTGCGGCACCTCTTACTGCTCTCACCAAGCCCAAGAACGGCCCCTTTCACATGGATTCCACCGCCATCAACGCATTTCGACGTCTCTGTTTGCTGTTCACCACTGTTCCCGTTCTCATTCATCCGGACCAGGAACTTCCTTTCGTTGTCGAGGTGGACGCTTCCGATGTGGGCGTAGGGGCGGTCCTCTCGCAACAAGGTCCAGACAGGAAACAGCATCCGTGCTGTTTCTTCTCCAGAAAATTCACTCCCACTCAGCAACGTTACGGGGTAGGGGACCGTGAGTTGTTGGCCATCAAGTGGGCTCTGGAGGAATGGCGTCACTGGCTCCAGGGCGGCAGTGAGCCGTTCATCGTCTGGACGGACCATCAAAACCTTATCACCCTCCGTCAACTGAAGATCTACAATCCCAGGCAGGCGCGGTGGGCTGTATTCTTCGAGCAATTTAATTTCAAGATCTCTTACCGTCCGGGGTCGAAGAACACCAAGGCTGATGCCCTCTCTCGCCAGTTCCAAGCAGAGAGTCCCCGGACGGATCCCGCGCCTGTCCTGCCACCTCACGTCATCATCGCTCCTCTCCGGTGGGGGTTGGAAGAACGGGTCATCCGTGAGCAAGCCTTGGAGGCTCCTCCGCCCGAGACTCCGGCCAACAAACTATATGTACCCACCAATGTTCGCCAAGGAGGCATTGCTATGGGCACATTCGTCCGCTGTGGGAGGTCACCCTGGTGTTCAACGAACTCTGTCCCTGCTCAAAAGGCCATTCTGGTGGGCGACCATGACCAAGGATGTTCAAGAATTCGTTAGAGCATGCTCCACGTGTGCTAGGAATAAAACTCCTAACTCAGCCACTGTCGGCGAACTCCAACCTCTCCCGGTGCCTCGCCGCCCCTGGTCACATATTGCCATGGACTTCGTGACAGGATTGCCGGAGTCTCGGGGCAAGAATACCATCATGACCATAGTGGATCGATTCTCCAAGGCTGTCCACCTGGTGGCCCTATCCGGACTCCCCTCTTCTAAGGAGACGGCCGAGATCCTTATTGAGCACGTAATCCGCTTGCATGGGTTCCCCAAGGACATCGTCTCGGACAGAGGCCCCCAGTTCACGGCGAGATTCTGGAGGGCCTTCTGCCATCTGGTCCAGGTCTCCACCAGTCTGTGGTCCGGTTACCATCCGCAGACTAATGGACAGACGGAGCGGGCCAACCAACAACTGGAGCGCTTCCTCAGATGTTTTGTGGCCAACCGTCAGCGCTCCTGGGCAGACTACCTCGTTTGGGCTGAGCTGTCCCATAACCTCCATCAATCCTCTGCCACCGGCCTCAGTCCTTTCGAGGTATGTCAAGGATTTCAGCCACCGATGTTTGACCACCAAGAACTGGAGGTTGAGGTCCCGTCTGCCCAACAGTTGGTCCGCCGGTGCATACGGAGCAACTGACGCTACATCGCCCAGCATCGTCGGCGGCACCCTCCGGGACAATTGTTCCATGTTGGTGACAGGGTCTACCTTTCCACCCGACATATCAACCTCCGCACCGACTCCAGGAAGCTCACACAACGCTATCTGGGTCCCTACAAGATCACTCACCGGATTAACCCTGTCACCTACCGTCTCCAGCTGCCTGCCAGCCTCCGCATCCATCCTGTGTTCCATGTGTCTCACCTCAAACCTGTCTTTTTCTCGCCCCTGTCTCCCCAGGATCCTGCTCCTCCCCCTCCTCGGATCATCGACGGTGGTCCCGCGTACACTGTCCGGCGGATCCTTGACTCGCGACGCCGTGGTCGTGGCACCCAGTACCTCGTCGACTGGGAAGGCTACGGCCCGGAGGAACGGTCTTGGGTTCCCGGTCGGTTCATCCTGGACGACTCCCTCATCCGGGACTACCGTCTTCGGGTGTCCTCCCTTCCTGGTCCGTCTGGTGCCGGTCCTAGAGGGGGGGGTACTGTCACATGCACCAGGTCACGTGATGTCACGAGGTCAAGGAGATGACATCATCAACAGTATATAAACAGGAAGTAGGTTCATGGTCTTCACACAGCCATTGAAGTTGCAGACTTCATGCCCGCGTGTCATCCCAAGTCCTTCCCTGACTGGAAGTCTAGTCTCCGGTACCGTGAGTACTCTCCAACTCGTGTGAGT
Organism: Brachypetersius altus; assembly: GCA_037974465.1. NCBI lineage: Eukaryota > Metazoa > Chordata > Actinopteri > Characiformes > Alestidae > Brachypetersius > Brachypetersius altus. The sequence goes on from JBBPDB010143747.1 coordinate 13,868, forward strand.
TGTTTATATACTGTCTTTGTGTGTGTTCAGAACGCGAGTTCATTTGGTGTGAACTCTTACTCCACTTTGGAGCGTTCTGAGAGTAACTGCGTGAGTAACCTACTCTCTCGTGTTCCATCACGTCTGAGTTCTTCCCTCACGCTACAAAGTGGGCCCAGTTCACAGACCTACCGTTCCAACCCCGTGACACCAAGCCGGTTTTCCAGTTGAGATGAGAGGACAGTGTGTGTCAATGCAAGTATGAGTTCACTCTACTTCGATCGGACGAATTTGGTTGCCGCAGAGGAATTCACTCACGCAAATGCTCCCGAGCCGAAATCCCGCCACTGCTGTGGGTCAGCTCGCCCCATCCAGAATGTCCCGAGAACAGCTTCAATGAAACTCACTCAGCTAATACTAGCAGCTAGATTTTACGCCAGCGAAGAAAGAAAAAAAAAAAACAATGACTGTGGCAGCAAGATCACTCTCTAGATACACGTTCTGGCTGACAAACGGCCGAACTACGAGGGAATGCTCACTACACACCAACTCGCTAAGGAAAGAAATAAAAAGGAGTAAAAGAAAAACGTCCTTTCTCTTCTCTGCCTAAGGCTAAAAAAATCTCCTCAGGCCAACTGGTCACGAGCGCACCCGATTTCACGGGCAAAAACCGAAAAAAACCCCAAAACAGACAAACCACCATTGGCTGAATGTAAACTCCAAAGCACGCTGGTAAATGTAGTTAAATTAGTTACCATAACCAACACAGGATTACAATATGCAGTATCCAGTAATAATTACATACATTCTATTACCCATACTTTAGAGGTCTCTACACTTAATTTTTTTTGTATGTGTTGGCAACAGAGGTGTTACGCCAGTAGGTGGCACTATTGCATCACACTACGACCCAGGTTAATGATTTATCTCGCTTTTTGGTCCCTCTGTGATTCCGTTTTACTTCAGTCATGTCTTCATGTTATCTCTGTCGTACCGTGTGTTCTCCGCAAGACATCATGTAGCGAACCATGACCCATGTACCGTGCCGGTTCGGTACAAATACATGTACCGTTACAACTGTTGGGGAAGATTTGCATATATCTCCTTTATCTGCAATCATTTTATTTGATTTACATTTATTCACAATGTATTCAT
>JBBPDB010143779.1:0-14999 GCA_037974465.1 Brachypetersius altus
AATTATTTCTTAGTCAGGGAGTTTTTTTCCCCTTAAAATTCACTTGAAGTTGAAGGTTACATTTTTCTACAATTTTCCGCATGAGAGTATGCTTCCGCAATAAAAATGTTCTTTATTTTAAGGCTTTTAACACATCTTAACCAGGGGTGCCAATAATTATGGAGGGCAGTGTATACCAAAGTATGTAGTGTTTAGTATATATAGTGTATTTAGTGATATTATATACAAGTATATAATGTATTCAAGTGTGTATGCTGTATATCAGCTTGAATATCCCAGATCACCTGATATGATTTAACCTCATGCTTAGTTGCAGGAGTCCAGTAGACATTTTTCTACCATGAATAACTTGACGAGATGCTGCGATTGGAAGGGGGTTTGATTTCCAAATGAAAGCGACCAGATTTAAATCAGTTTTTAATGTGGATTTACACCTGACTTTAAAGCAGAAAAATTCTTTTCAGATATAATCCTGATACTCAAGATGCATGAGCTGAGCAGCTGTGAACAGCTGTAACCTCAGTTTGCTAGACTAGCTCTTTGCCAAGTTCATTTTTTGGGACTTCACTATAGTCTACCTTTATGTAAAGCAAATCTCTTTTTGGAATGTGCATTTGTTTTAGTGGCTGTAACAATCTAAAGCTCTCCAAATCTCAATCAGTTTATTACTACTGATAACACTCTTCTTCACATGTTCTCTGGTCAAATGTAACGTTTTGTCGATGTATTAAGGGAATAAAACATGTACACATCCTACTCAAAGGACAAACTGTCTGCATAAATGTGTTGAATAATACTAATTTATTAATAATGAAGGTATTTATGTATCACTACTTCTGAAAAGGCTGAGTTTTTAAACGGTAAATGTACATTAAAAATGTGCAAATTTTCACGTGGGAAAAACAACCAACAAAATCTTAACTTGACCTTATCTTAACACAAACTGATTTAAATATTAAAGTGTCACAACATTTTTATCAACAAAATCAAAATAATACAAACAAGCATAGAACAAAAGCAGGGGGGCAATTATATCATGAATGTCTAGTGACCTGCATGTAGGGGTTAGAGTAATACAGAAATGTACAAGAGTGTATTTTCTCGCAGTATCCCAGCCTGCAGAGTAGACTGTCACACGTCTATAATTAGCGAAGCAGCCGCTTGCACATTCACAACACATCTTTCCCTTTGTTGTTTTTTGTCAGACTTGCAAAATTGGTCATCCTTACAGTGAGTGGAAATCTCAGATGGTTGTGTGTGTTTTTGCTGAGATTCCCCAAAAAACAATGTTCAAATCCCTGTAAACAGCACAGAGCGCTGTAGTTTATTGGTTAATGGTTTAGTTAATTAATCAAATTATTGAATGCAGGCACTGATATCCATGCCCAACCCTCGAAACACATTTGAGAGGTGAATCAGCCTGTCGGTACAAAATAACATGCAAATCGCTCACTCATGGGGGCTGAGCAAAACAGAGGAGAGAACATGAAAAGCGACCAAAATCTATTAGTATCTGGAAAAAAAAATACAGGCTCGCTTTTTTCCTTTCTTTCTTTTGAATTCAAAGCAAGGCCACCAGAGGATCTTTTATAAACCGCTGGGAGACTGACATTGAAATAAACAAACGGTAAAAGAAAGGCTGAGGAATAAATCTGTCACAGTCTAAGAAACGAAAGGTTTATAGAAAAATCCAGGCAGGCCTACCGTTTTTGTCTGCACGCCGGAAAATCTGGGGAGAGAGGAACGGAGAAAGCATCCAGTCAGTGAGGCTCACAGTAACACAGTTCAGAACACAGTCTGGAAGAGTTAAAAATGAACGACAGAAACCGCTACACTGAGACAACAAGTGTTTCATAACCACCCTTCTGTACTTTCAACTCTTAAATGCTTTTTTCTAACTCTTACATACATATAGCTTTTAGTTTGACATGCAAATATGTAATTACATAATTACAAACTTAACTATGAAGTAAGATTTACATTTAATTAACATCACATGTATTTTCTTTCTTCAGAAGAACTGTAAAAAATGCTTCATACCCATAATCCCGTTCTGTGAACACTAATGTGGTGTGGAAGGTTTAAAATCTGAACTTTCCACCTAATTTGTATCAATAAGCTGAAAGTGAGAAATAATTCCACTATTTTATAGTATAACTCAGTTCACACATTTGCACTAAAATAAAAATAGCCACTTTAAAAATCTGAAAATGGACTAGCTTGCTTTACAGTGCCTGAAACATACCTATATATACTTTATCTCGAAACCTGACCCCAGACTGACCCTAAAACAATGTTTAGAACAATAGGCAACATATCTCTAAGCATTTTAAACATCTTTCTGTGTGAGAGCTTATAGAGACATTATAAAGCTTCAGATATCAGGTTTTTATGTTGTCTCTACATAATAGTACTATCAGGTCGCTACTTATGCCACTATTACATGCAATAATGGACTTCATACAGTGATTAATTCCATAACACTAGTTTTAATTCAGCAGCAATTTTATGTAATTATTATTTATATCCACATTTCTTACTGGCCACAGTATTTTGTCCATATTGCATGATATATTTAGTAGTAGTATATTTAGATATATTTTTTTTTCTGGGGAGTTTTATTACACTTTTTACTATATTTGATATTGTTCCTGTCTTTTGTGTCTCTGTGTGTCTGTGCAGTCGTAGCACAAGCAATTTCCTCCGGGAAAGCTTTCTGATTGTGATTCTTATCACCACCACTGGGAACAATTATGACTTGGCCAGTTTTTCTAGGATAAAACATTTCTCATTACCCCATTATGACCAACTCTGTTTATATTCTAATGATCTGATTATGCAGAATATTTGGGTGGAATTCCAGTGAATTTCACCCGACAGCCAAAAGCTGTGACTCCCAAATCCTGCTGCAAAGCCTTTCCCTGTTTCGCTCTTGAATTTCAACATTTTTATTGTCAGATGAGAGCCTTTATTTGAGAAACAACGATGCAGGTGCAATTGTGACGCAGTGCCCAAATCACCTGGAGCTTGGAAAAGGACACATAAACACACACACATGCACATGGAGTCTCACATAATCACACGTTCTTGAAGCTCCCTACAGGCACGGCCACATTCTCAAGGACAGGCGGTGCCGTTTACCCAGGCCTCAGCTGCTGGGTGATTATTCTATATGTACCCTGCTAGCACACTGCTGTGTGTGACCGCTTATTGGCCAATCGCAGAGCCCCAGTGCAGAACAAACAGCAAAGAGCCAAATACAGACACCTACAAAACACACACATTCAGACACACACACAAATGATAGAAGAAAAGCGTCTATTAGCGTGGTCAACACTAACAGACAAAACAGTAATGACTCAGGTTACAGATACTGATATAGCAGCAATGACTCACAATATGCATCTGAACATCCTCACATCCAATCAGACTCTGCTAAAACCTCACGTTTCACCACTGTGTCCTCCTGACAACAGCTTTAAAACACTAATCGCTGTCTTCCATCCAGCCCATACCTATAACCTACACCAGGTCAAAGAGTTGTGCGGTGAACTGTGATGTAGTGTTTGGAGATACATTGCCCATACACACATGAGTATTCAATTCTAGCCTATTTTTTTGGCTGCATTGATAGTTAACAAAAATACTGCTTTAAGTTGTGCTTCAAATGGCTTTAAAAGAACAGTTAAAAATACAAAACACTAAATAAACAGCAAGTTTAATCTGGAAATCAGGTTTCTATCTGGTTAACATTAGAACATGCTGTGTCAGATTTCCCCATTGTCTGATCAGCTAAAACTCAGGAGGATTTTATCTAAATTGCCTTGAAAAACCTTAAAAAAATAATAAAAACCCTGAATTACTGTGGTGTTTCAGACTGGCTGGAATTAGGGATGAAAGGACTGCTGTTTAATATTCCACAGTGTGTGTGTGTGTGTGTGTGTGTGTGTATGTGTGTGCGTGTGTGTGTGTTTATGTGTGTGTTTGTGCGTGTGTGTGTGTGTGTTTGTTATCTAGATTGCAAAGATAACTTTAGAATATGTGCAAACAATAAAGAGACCAGTAAAATGTATCATTTGTTTTGTTTGTAAAAAAGTAGTTTGTATTTTATGAGCCGGTATGAGTTATTTTTAATGCTCATAAAGCATTCAAAAGGCTTTGAAAAAATGTCATTATTTGTTAAAACAACCCAAAGATTACTCTTTTATTTAATTGATAGTGACTGTCCTCATTTGAACAATACTACAGTAATACTGAACATTGTCATGTCGTCCCATCTCTAGCTGGCAGTAGCCAAATGTTCGCAGCTATAAGTGGAGGAGTGCAATACATCATTAACAATTTGTTTTAAAGGTCATTGTAAGCTTCCCAGAGAGAGATATTGCCTCTGATAGCTCTCTGGCAGGTGTTGAGACAGTGGGGAGACCCAGGTCCCACTGACTCCTTTCCTCAGAGAGAGAGAGAGAGAGAGACAGAGAGAGCGATAGAGGGGGGGGGAGCAAAAAATCAGATAATGCATGGCTTATACAGACAAAGAGCACTAGTTCATACAAACGCCTGCTCCCCTTAGCGTCGATACTTCATTATCATTAACCAAGCACTTCTTCTAACAAGGGCCATGAGGTTTAAACAGCTCTCTGGTCTCTCTTACTGTCAGCCAGCTTTACAGATTTGAAAATATGGACCCTGACGGAGCTGATGATTGCCATCCTCAAGCAGCGCAGGAGTGCTCAAAGTAATAACTCCCACAAACACAGCCTCTATCCTCCACAGAAAGCAATAAGATCAAACTCACGAAGGCCTGATCCTGTTATTGAGGAAAAAGCAACTGATTGCCTAATTTAATTACATTTTTTTTTATTAGCGGTACATGTTCTTCCTTTCTTTTCAAATAGGAAAACGTGAAATCAATTTTCTGTTAATAATCATGATTACCTGGTTAGTGTGTCTTAATTTGGCTGTTTTTCTGGGGAGCAGGTGTATAACAGAAGTTTGTAACAGAAATGGAGTACAGAGGACAGTATCAGGGCTGGCCGATAGACCATGCATTATTAAATACAATCATGTTTAATTCCATCTGCTGAAGATAGTAGTATAAATAGGATATGAATTGACCCAAGTGCATCGCCATGTGCTCTTTTCCATCAAGGACAGATCATTCGCAAAGACAAATAACTTTCTAAAGACTGTGATATACTATAAGCACTCTTTTAGCTTTTGTTTATTTAGTTCACATAGGAGAAAACAAGAAATTTAAAACCACTTTTGACAGGAAGTATGTTTGTTGCCTGTAAAAGGCACATATCATTAGAATAAATGAAAATGTAACCATAAATAAGATACAAAGTAACAATAATAATGTATTGTTTCTCATTTATTCATAACTAGTCAGTTATTCATATTTAGATTTACAGAAAACAGAAGAATGCTGGTTTGGTTCCTGACTGCCATTGAATGGATGTTTGATCAACATTATCAGAAGCACCAGAATTACATTAATGAAGGACTAATTAGACAGGACTAATCAAAGGTATTGGATGGTAAGTGGTAGCCTAGTGGTTAGAGCATTCGCCCTGCGATCAGAAAGTCCGGGTTCAATTCCCAAGACCGCTAGGCACAGCTGAGGTACCCTGAGCAAGGTACCGTCCCCACATACTGCTCCCCCTGCTTCACTTGGGTTAAATGCAGAGGTTGAATTTCGTGCTGTTCACACTGTGTGCAGTGGTGTGTTCACGTAGGACCGAATGATCACTTTCAATTCAATTAAAAGCTGGGCCTCTCTTTAAGGCCCAGTCTGTAAATGGTTAAGCATCAGAGCCCAGTGTATTGTTAATGCTAACGTTGATGTGTGTAATGTCCAAATAAATGGCACATACATATTAACAGTCATTTTGGACTAAAATGTAACCGTTGTCAGCAGCTCACCTGAATTTAATGAAGGTTTCTGGTGGTAACAACAAGCAATACAGGGCTTCCACAAGGAATACAATGATATGGTGTACATAAAATCCCTATTTACTATATAATTTTATTTGTTCAAATTCTTTTTAGTTTTATTTAGCATATTTAGTCAAATTCATGTGAGAAAAACAACTCAATACTCATCTAAACACATTTTAAATATTATTATTATTGTCACGAGCCGGGCCGCGAGGCCCAGACCCGGAGCCACCAGGAAGCAGGCAGACAGGAAGGGATCCATGACAACGGGGAGTTTTATTGGACAAACACAAAAACAAAACGGCTTCATCGACTGGCGTACTCTAAAGTGATCGGCTCATGCCGAGTGACACACAGAACGGAACTTAAATACAGACAGTGATCAAGGGGGAACAGAAACAGGTGAACACAACACGTGACAAAAGCAAAACCCAGCATGTATCAAAATAAAAGCCCCAGAAACCCAACATAGACCCACACCAAACCGAACAGAACAGGGCATAAACAAACAGAAAAAAACAGTGGCCTCTAGCGGCCGTCAGCCGTAACAATTATACAGAGGGGGAAATAATAATTTGATCCCCTGCTGAATTTGTAAGCTTGCTGACTTACAAAAAAACATATTACAAAACAATTAAAAATTCATTTGCATGTAAAATAAGTATTTGATCCCCTACAACCCAGCCAGACTTCTGACTCCTACACACTGGCTGAGAGCCCATATTGCACACATTACAATCAATCTATCAATTTCACATACTCCTGTGAAATCTTAACTCGTTATTTGTATAAAGCACACCGGTCCACAGAATCAGTTTCTTCCAATTCAACCTCTCCACCACCATGGGCAAGACCAAAGAGCTGTCAAAGGACAACAGGGACAACACTTTTTACCGCACAAAGCTGGATTGGGTAACAAGACCATCAGAAAGAAGCTTGGTGCGATTATTCGGAAATAGAAGAAATATAAAATGACCATCAATTGCACTTAGTCTGGAGTTCCATGCAGTACGATCATGAGAAAGGGATCATGCCAGAACTACACAGGAGGAGCTTGTAAATGATCCGAAGGCAGCTGGGACCACAGTCACTAAGAACACCATCGGTAACACACTAGATCATTATGGATTGAAATCTTGCAGGACCCAAAAGGTCCCCCCAGGAAGGCGATGTACAGCCAATCTTAAGTTTGCACTGAATATCTAAATGATTCAGTGAAGGCTTGGGAGAAAGTGCTCTGGTCAAATGAGACCAAAATCAAGCTCTTTGGCATCAGCTCGACCTGCCGTGTTAGGAGGATGAGAAATGTTGCGTATGATCCGAAAAACATCATCCCCAGAGTCAGGTGTGGAGGTGGAAACATTTTGCTTAGATATGTTTTTCTTCTAAGGGTGCAGGATGAAGTCACCGCATTGAGGGGCCTTTTGATGGGGCCGTAAAATCTTGGATGAGAACCTCCCAAGCCAGAACACTGAAGATTGCTTGTAGATAGTCTTCCAGCATGACTTTGCTGACAATACTGAAAGTTACAATTCAGTAATAAATGAACACACCACAGCACACAGTGTGAACAGCACAAAATACTGCATTTAACCAAGTGAAGCAGCAGGCAGCCAGGAACTCAGCACCCGGAGAGCAGTGTGTGGGGACTTGCTCAGGGTACCTCAGAGGTGCCTAGCAGTCTTGGGAATCAAACCCACAGGGTGAATGCCCTAACCACTAGGCTACCAGCTGGCAAGGTAGCAGAGTAGGGGCTAAAGAAAAAGCACATTATGGTCCTGGAGTGGCCTAGTCAGTCTCTAGACCTCAATCCTAAAGAAAATCTGTGGAATAGCTGAAGTTTTGAATTGCCAAGTAGCAGCTAAGAAAGGATTTAGAACGTTTCTGTAAACAGGGGTGGGCCAGAATCCCTCCTGAGATGTGTGCAAACCTGGTGACCAACTACAAGAAACATCTCACTGCTGTGCTTGCCTATAAGGGTTTCTCCCCCCAGTACTTTTTTTACTCAGTGAAATGCAAATCAATTCATAACTTTTATGTAACATGTTTTTCCATAAAAACGAAACTACCTCATAAATTAGAGACTGTACATTTTTTCATTCCAGACAGCAAACTTACAAATTCAGCAGGGGATCAAATAATTATTTCCCTCACAGTCTTTGGACTATGGGAGGAAACCAGAGCTCCTTGCAGAAATCTATGCTGACAAGGGGAGAACGTGCAAACACCACACAAAAACAACCCTCTGCTCCTCCGTGCAAACCTCTGGAATATGGATTGTATTCTGTAGGTGGGCTGAAAAGAGCCTAAATGTATACAGTTACATTTATCAGACGCTTTTTATCCAAAGCGACTTCCATTCCCTACCTACAGGGGACAGTCTGCCTGAAGCAACTTGAGGTTAAGGGTCTTGCTCAAGGACCCAGTGGTGATGTGCTGAAGGTCGGATTCAAATCCATGACCTCTTGGTCCAGAGGCAAGTATCCTACCTACTAGGCCACCACCCCCACCACCCATGTATACATGGCATCATCCAGTTGCTTCAAGTCACATTATGTAGATTTTGCTGAACAATCCTGACTCTTTATTTGATTGCTATTATAATCAAATAAATCCAACTCCACTCTCTAGCAGGAGCTGGCTGGAAGCCTAAGACAGAAGGGAGAATATTGACTTTTCCATCTTTCTCACTTTCACTGCAATCTCTTTATCAGCCCAAAACAGACCTACTTGGGAAGAGCCCAGTACAGTATGACAAAGAGCTGCAATCGCAGAAAAATACAGAAAATGTCTTTTGGTTCTGTTTGTATATGTCATACATTTGTATGTGTGGTTGTGTGTGTGTGTGTGTGTGTGAGTTTGCCTGCTTTTTCTCCATATCCCTTCCTCTCAAATCTGTTAGGCTGACACACACTGCCGTGCACTTGTCAGACCCCCTCTATGGGAGCTTATTTAACCATGCAGAGAGAACATCTGCACCTCTCTTCTTTCTGCTGCTACAGCTTCTGAGCCATGGCCACTGCGCACCATTCTACATCCCAAGGCAAAAAGAGGCTGAACTGGGAACATGTAGTGCACGAAACAACCACTTTGCTTGAAGGACTCATTTTATCATGCAAACACATACACACAAAAGATTACCCCACAAAAGCTGGCTTGCAATAGCAGCAACTGCACTGGGCAAAATACAAGAAATTTTATCCCAACCCCCCACATTCTCCAGGACCTCCTACACTGAGCTGGATATTGTTTTTTGGCAATGGCATTGCATTTCATTTCATGGCAATTTGTATTGCTTCTTTGGGAAATGGTATGTCTTAAAGGCAGATTAAACATTGAAAATAACCACAACACGCTTTTCTTTCACAATGCATATTCACAAAAACGATGAGGACACCAGGGTTATCTTTATGATTTTTTGCAAAGAAAAATGCTGACTACTCTTTGAATAAATGCCCTCTCCTTCTAAAGTTAGAAACACCACACAGGATACTGCAACTGTACATTGCTATTTAAATATGCTGCGTTATATCCACGCAGCCCATACAATAAAATGTGTGGGGTAATTATGCCTGGCCAAAGTAGCCACTAATGGATGTCTCTGGTGATAACAGGCCAAATATACACATATAAAAATGATATGCAAATGGAATCGCGCGCGCGCGCGTGTGTGTGTGTATGTATGTGTGTGTGCTACTCACGTCGTGGAATATGGAAAGTCCATGGTTCTGCAGCTGCTGCTGTTGTTGCTTGGAGCGTATATGCTCTCTCTTTGCAGATTGGAGACACATCGTAATCATCTCTGTGCAGGCCAGCATCTTCAGGAGGGCTGCAGACTCAGAAGCAGATATGTGTGAAATTAGGCAGGATCACCCGGCAGACGCCTTTTCAGTGAGGCAGAGATAGAGGTTACAATTCACGATGCTGCAGCTCTCTCCTATCGGATAAGGCTGCTGCTACTGAGCAACTTTCGTGGACCTGAAGCCCCGCCCGCTTCATCCACCTTGTCCAATAGGAACTCGCGTTGTCATGTGGAGCTTCTTCATTACAGCATCCAATTATAAACATAAATTAATGCATATGCTGTGTCAGCAGCTCTAAATCCTGGTCCTAGAGAAACCCTGCCCTGGTCCTCTTAATGTTTTTCCTTGCTCCCAACGTGCCTGTTCCATCTAATCATCTATTGTCAATATTATAAATATAGTATATTATGAATTATAACAATGTGTTACCAACTACACAAGCAAGTCTATACCACACCTGATAAAACAGTAACTCTGTAGTGAAGGGACACTCATCATACACTATACGGACAAAAGTATTGGGACACCTTACTTGATGCCAGTGGAAGTTTGGAACTCTTTAGCTATGAAATCAGCAGAGCACCATGACCTTAGCAGTCGCTGACGCTGCTCTGCAAAGCAGTAAATTTGCAATAATGATATTATTATGCAGCTCTGTGTCACTACAATAAAAAGGTTGGGTGTGTGCTTCCCTGCCGTTGGCTATATGTCATTGTAAGATTTGTAGTACATACAAATATATAATAAAATCCTACATTTTCTCTAATAATTGCAGATTATTCAGCACATATCACTGAAAAGTAGAAATCTTCATTCCGACAGTGTATTTCCCCAGAGGTTAAAATTAATGTCTTCCAGAAACCGATGATAAATATTATAAAATTGGCGTTTTGCTAAGTGGTTTCAGTACAGCATGGAATTGCCCTTGCTTATAATTGTAAGCCTCACACTAAGACGACGCTGCTCTCTGGTGGTGTTAAAGGACAAACCCAAGTGACAGCACTGGCGCTCTGGGGTTGACAGGGTCTAATGCCCACGTTTAATGTAATAATGTGTGTGCGCGCGTGTGTTTGTCTACACTATTAGGACGAAAGTATTGGGACACACCTGGTGGCCACTTACTTACAGTGAAGGACAATTTTTATGCTTCAGCAGACATTTTGGACAACACCATGCTTCCAGCTTTGTGCACACAGTTTTTGGGGAAGAATCTTATCTATTCCAGCATGACTGTGCCCCAGTGCAAGCAAGGTCCGTAAAGAGATGGCTGGATGAGTTCGGCGTGGAAGAACTTGCCTGACCCGCACAGAGCCCTGACCTAAAACCCATTGAACACATTTGGGATGAACTGGAATGCAGGATTTCTTGTCCAACATCAGTGCCTGACCTACAGAATGAATGTCACAGAATGAATGTCACAAATTTTCCCACAGAAACCCCAAAATCTTGTGGAAAGCCTTCCAAGAAGAGTGGAGGCTGTTACAGCTGCAAAGGAAGGACCAATTCCACATTAAAGTCTATGTATTTAAATGTAAATGTCATTAAAGTCCCCGTTTGCTGTAATGGTCAGGCGTCCCAATACTTTTGTCCATATAGTGTTTATATGCAGGCTGTAAACACAAGGTGATCCTTAGATATGTGTGTGTGTGTGTGTGTGTGTGTGTGTGTGTGTGTGTGTGTGTGTGTGTGTGTGTGTGTGTGTGTGTCCGTCCCCGAGTGTGTGTCCGACCGCCCTGTTACTGAGTCACATGACAGGTGATGGAGGCCTGGCAGGAGGACCTTTGGTAACTGGAGTGAAGATGGCAAGAGACACCCGCCAGACGGAAACGTGGGTGTTTCCCTCTCTTGTAGTTCACCGTTGAAGAGTTCAAGTGTTGAACACATTGCTCGACATCTGGTAAGATTTTTAATTAATCAAGGGGTAGGAAAATTAAAAGCAGAAAAACTCCTTGTTTTTGCTAACATCGTTAGCAGCAGGGCTAGCTGTTCCAGACTGACAGCAGGGAGACGGAGGCGAGGCGGGGGAGGGAGAGGGAAAATCTTCTCTTCCACTGCCATTTTTTTAGCTCTCTTCGTGTTATTATTTCTTATTATACCACCAGAAAAGGCCCAGCCGTGTCTGTAGATCCCAGGGCCGGTGCTGGGCGTGCTGTGCCCGGTCAGGTTTTCAGGTTTTGTTGTAACCGGCTCTTGAATGTTAGTCGTGCTGCTAGCAGCTAGCTTAGCAACCAATAACCAGTATCCTACATTTTATGAGGTAAAGTTCGTCAAAGTGGTCGCAGCCTTATTTACTTCGCTTGTTCGTCAAACTACAACTTAAATCAGCCAATTCACAGTTTGATCAAACAGCGTAGGGACCATTTTTACAGAAATATTATCTGTGTCCTTAATGCTAACGAGGCCAACTAGTTATCTTGAGTTAGTGTTCCGTGTTCCATGTCCCCACTGACGTTTACCACTTCTGACGCAAAACACCTGTTAAAACAACTTCACGTAGTTGTACTTTTGGTTAAAAACTCCTTGAGTAAAGTAAAAGAAGTCTGTTTTTCTTCTTCAGTAAGGACGACAGTACATGTACGACAGTTCTCTTGTACATGTATGGTCATTAAAAGTAAGAGTACTATGAAGAGACCCCATGCAGACACAAAATGAATTTATAAATGAGCGTACACAAGCAATTACCTTCATACTTCAAGTGTTATCATCTGCTTTTAGTCGAGTACATATGTATTGTATTTTGTACACTCCTGTCAAAATGAATGCAAGTACAAACTGATTTTTTTTGGTAAATGTAGCCGACAGTGAGATTAATCTCACCTTTCGGTCTAAAAATAGTAGTGTGTATTATGTCACTATCTTGTTAGTGGCTTCTGGTGACTAGTCTATACTAGATTTGTTGCCTACGTGTGATGAAAGCACTGTGCTAAAACGTACATCGACAGATGAGTAGATGGAAATATTTCCACATTATGTATTCCCACAGGCCTGAAGAGAGAAATCGCAATTTCCTCTGGTTCCCTTTCTGAAGTGTTTTAAAAAAATGTTGTGTAAGGTTGTGGGAAGGAACCACATGAAAAGCAGTTGCGGAAAGAACTCATTCCAAACCCAAAGCCCAGATTTTAGCAAGTTTCCAACAGTAAGGAAGTGGAAGTATGGCCTCAGTAATGACAGTTCGACCCAAAGTACTTGTGCCATTTCTGAGTGCCAAAAATAAGACCAACACGTTGTCTAACTAAATTGTTCTTAAGAGTATGTCGCTGAAGCTTTGAATAGGATGTTCGGTTAGTCAGTACATTCTACTGCCTAAGCAATGTCTCTATGGGATGCAGCATCCAGCATTCTCAATTCCTGTGAGACAGTCAGGTCTAGGAACCTAGAACTGTTCCCCTGACTTTGGATTACATCATCTCTAATCTGGTAGGGATTACACTAGACTTTTCCTGTCTTTAAGGTAGCTCTTAGTGCTTTAAGGTCAAGAAACATGTAACAAGAAGAGTAGGTGTCTTCTCTTTTCAGGTAAATGGTTCCTCACGGCTGATCTAAGACTAGTTCCTCAGCCCTATGTCTAGTATTTCTTATAAATGCTTTTTGCATACATTTAATCACTAATAAAGTGCTGAAAGTACCTATTATGAAAAATATGTAAATATAAACAATGTAATTGCCTTGTTTTTCAGATCTTCACTGTATATATGTGTCTGTATTTACCTGTATTGTTTGCTCATTTTCCATGTGTTGATTTCCCCCGACAGATTGCACACATTCATCTGAGCCCTGCCTGGTACTTTTAATGGCAACACAATGAAGGCCCAATTACAGATAATAGGTGGGCATTTTTCCATGGCATTAATAATCTTTCAAAACTTGTCAAGTGTCTACATTTATCTCTAATGAAATAAAACTTTATAACGTGGTGCTTTCAGTTCAAGGTTTGCTTCTTTCTGTTTATATGTTTACATTATCATCCTATCTCATGGTCACCAGTTCTGTCGGCTAAGCTAAAAGAGAACAAGAAGAACTGGTTCGGGCCCAGTCCGTATGTGGAGGTGGCCGTGGATGGCCAGTCTAAAAAAACAGAGAAATGCACCAACACCAATAGCCCCAAATGGAAGCAGCCTCTCACAGTGTAAGTCTAAAAGGACAGTTTTAATTAAATATTTTTGAAGGGCTAAGGTGTTTATTTTGTGGTGTGTTTTCCTTTTGTAGGATTGTTACCCCCTTCAGCAAGTTAATTTTTCGGGTCTGGAGCCATCAGACTCTCAAAGCAGACATTTTGTTGGGAATGGCAACTTTAGAAGTCAGTGAGACTCTCAAGTCCAATGACATGAAAAGTAAGTCCTGTTTTGTTTTTTTTTTTTGTTTTTTTATTTAATAGGTGTTTAGGATCTTAGGATTAGGATCTGTATGTGTTCTGTGCTGTGTGTATGTGACATACTCCCTGTATTGCCACTCAGAAAGGCAGGTGAACTGGCTTACTGCATCAAAAACAAAGGCTCTTTTCAGAAGCACCACGCGTGTTGGCCACATGACCATGAAACATCCACTATGAAAAATATAGCCTTGAAGCAGAAGCCAGGTTTTCTGAATATGCTGTGGTGCATGCAGTGCAAAAACCAAAACATGAACAATATTCATTTTATATGTTTAATATGTATATAGTAAGAGAGATTTCAGGAACTTTTGGTTTTGTTATTTTATTTATTTCAATTTGTATATCCACTTCAAATTTACACATACTAATGTTTTTGTGCGTTTAAACATACATGAAAAGAATGTATCCATAATCATAAACAGCACAATTTATACGGGTGAATAATATTCATACACATTTTAAAAAAAGCCTCATTTTATAATGCAAAGATTCAAAAAATGTTCTTGCGCAGGTTGCTCATAGTGTCTTTATAGAAGATTTTGCCTTTGGCTGTGTAGATATCATGCAACAAGGATCAGTCATGGTGAAGGAGTTCCTAGGGAAAACATCATGAAGTAAGACCCAAATGGAAAATTCCTAACAAAAACCTTAAGTATCTCTGTTAGTGCAGTTGGTTTAATTATATCTTTATAAAGTTCATGGAACCACAACTATTCGTCCCAAGACAAAACATTTAGTTCATCTCAGACAAATGATAAAGAAGATTCTAAAGATACCAGCGTTTATTTGAGAAGAGTTGAAAGATAATGTAGGATTACAAATTTAGGAAACTGTTTAAAATATGCAGATATTATGTTCTGACATAGCAGCACATGAAAGCCTAA
>JBBPDB010143806.1:0-14998 GCA_037974465.1 Brachypetersius altus
TGCACCGTGTCTTATTCAGACACGGTGGTATTGAGTTGCTGACCTTAATGTACGGTCTCCCTTCTGTGTAAGTAGTCCGAGTACTCCTAGTCTCGTTTGTTTGTTTTCTCCTGAAGGCCCACGAGCCTGTTTCTGTTTTGCCTTGTATCTTGAATAAACACAGTGATCGTACCCAGCATGTCTGTCTCCACTGGCGCTCTCAGTTTTTATACACACACGCAGGAGGGGAACGTAACAGTTTCTTGATATCACAGATTACTGGCGATGCCTTTAATATGTTTTATAATAAAAATAATAATAATAATGTTTTTTTGTGTGTGGAAATGTAAGTAAGTTGTAGATTGTGAACCTCAACCGTGGCTGTCTTTATGGAACCATTTTCAAGCAATGATCAGACAAAGCCTCATGATCTACAAGGCTAGTAGTATCTCCTAATGCCCCACCATATACAGCTGCAGAAACAAAAGAGACTACCGCAAAAATCATTTATAGGTGCAGGTATTGAACTGAACAGCTTTGCCTTTGTTTTTAAGAACTGCTTACAATATGTTTCCTAATTTCCAAATAGAAATAGTCATCCTTAAAGCATTTCAAAATAAGATAAATGATAGTGTTTACAGAACTTGAATAAGTCAAAGAAAACACATCTTCTGTTCACTCTTAATCAAAATGGAAATAGTTACCTTTGACGTACGTTTACTAGTGTTTTGTCATCCAACTGGTCACATTGTTAGAGGAGAGTGTTGCTTACAGCAGTGTTCTTTACACTTTTTCACTCTCTCAGAGTAACAGTGCTGTAGAAGTCTGTTAGCTAAGGTAACTGAATTCTCCTCCAATTTCTTGAATCCGTTTCTGGTGATTTGAGATATGGTGGAGCTTCACATGTCCTCACCTTCACTCTCCTAAGGTTGGTGGTATTAAATTACGTGGCGAGTCCTAGTTAGTAGGTAGAGGTGGAAGCGATTTAATTGGACAGGGATATTTGAGAAAAAGAAAATGTATCTGGCACTTTTCATGATGTTAGTGGTGCTGCATTGGCAGGATGTGTTCCAAATCCTTGTTGGTTGATTTCATTGGCCAAACACTGCATTGGTTCAACCCTAATCCAGGTCAACGGGCCTTCTAAAGAAACATTGTCGCTGTTTAATAGGCAAGATTTTCATAGATTTAACTATTGATTTTATGAACCAAACCATCACCAGGCAGTGAGATTTTGGGATTTATTGCCAGCAGGTATTAAATCAGTATCTGAAGCTCAGCAGTAAAGTCACACTTTCACACACTTATCTTACAACAGCTGTTGTAAAGGAAAATATCTGACAGCTCATGTTACTAAGCCAAGCAAGCATTAAAGATCCAAATGTACACCATTAATATGTATGACTAGATGCTAATCTTATTAGGAGAACTAAGCTCCAGAACACAGCAGCATTACATATAATACTACAGGCCGCCACAGGCATGCACACAGTAGTCATGAACCATGCAGCAGCACCCATGTCATATCAGGAAATGCTGTTTGCCTGAAAGGTACACTCACAACAAAAGAGCTGAGATCTGCCTCAAGATGAGAACAGTGTGAACCTTATTAGGAGCTTCCTGAATATCAGGACAAAGATTTCAGATTAAGTCACACAGAAACAGCACTAAGGTCTCATTTCAATTTGTTTTTATTATTTAATATTTTACTTTTTGCACATGTTTCTAGCTGCCATAAAGTGTGGATTGAATTTGAATGTTCAAAGTTCACACAATTAATGAATACACTTTAGATTTGTTGTAATGTTGTAATTGTTTGAAATTTCTCTAGGTGTTCTGAGCCTTCAGAGAAGTCGTAGTGTATGCAGGTTTCAATGAGTTCTAGATATGCTGCTGATTGTAGTCTCATAGTCTAACCAGGATTTTGTCAGTTCTAGATGTTAATGACTGTAGAACTGTAGCATAAACAGTAATATATTGTCATAGAGGTCTTTTGTTGCTTGAACTGAAGGTGTAGCAATGATAGTAGTTAGTTCACATAAACATATTGCTGAACAAAAATATTTTCAACTGTTATAGATAGGGCTGGGCAATTTGGCCTAAAATCAAAACCTCGATTAATTGAACTCGATTACGATTAATGAACGATTGTTTTATTTATTTTTTATTTTAGTTCACTGACAAGTTGCTCAGTTGTTTCAGTGTTTAAGCTCTCCATGCTCAACATGTCGGCGGAATAA
Source organism: Brachypetersius altus (assembly GCA_037974465.1). NCBI lineage: Eukaryota > Metazoa > Chordata > Actinopteri > Characiformes > Alestidae > Brachypetersius > Brachypetersius altus. Next base: position 2,220 of record JBBPDB010143806.1, read on the forward strand.
CGTAACATAACGGAGCGGGGTCACGTGACTCCACACACCGTAGTGTTTTTAAAGGGAAAGTAATCAAAATAATCGACCTGGAAAAATTTTATCGATTGTAGGTTCTGAATGTCGATTTCGATTACTTTTCGATTAATCGCCCAGCCCTAGTTATAGAGCCATACTATAACCATGCTTCAGTTAGTTCTGGCTATCTCACTGATTGTAGTCATAGTGTAAATAGATCTAAGTCAGTTCTAGGTATATTATTGACTGTTGAGTCGGAGTCTAACTAGGTTTCAGTCAGTTATAGATATGTTACTGGCTGCAGAACCAAAGTCTAACCACAGCTGTAGTGTAAACAGGTTTCAGTTAGTTCTAGCTATGTTAATGATTGTAGAACCATAACCTATGCAGGTTTCAGTCAGTTCAGGTATTTTTGGTGTAGCAGTGATAGTTATGTGGTAATGGTGTAGCTGTGGTAATTGGAAGATGTTCCAAGAAAAGGAAGGACTTAGTTTAATGTAGACTGCAGTTAGTTTGCATCAAATTTTACACAGATTTCGCTTTTAGAAGAGATAAAAAGATAAAGCTATCAAAAACGTACATATTAACATTCAACATTTGAGTCACTACTGCATCAGTAGTTCTGTAGACATATTCCTTAAACATATCAGCTCCAGTGACTCCCTCAAGATATTGAAACACGTGAGTTTGATCCCTCAGATAAAGCAGACTATATTAATGCACCAGACTTCAAGAGAAAATGTCCTTCAGTGGTTAGAGGATATTTTGCATATAATATTTCAGGTTGTAGCCTGAGCCAGAACCAGGGCTTACATTTGTTCTTACAATCAACTATAAGCTAATGAACTGACTGATCATTGACTGGTCCATTATACTTCATTTGTCGTCTCATGGTGTCCCATTACAGCACTGCCATAATTTAAAATACATCCGCGATTTCTTTCATTATAGTATGAAATAAAAATGGAAACCATATCTGCCTCCTATGCTTCCTGTAGAGTACTGCAACCATATGTACACTATAGAGCATTGTAGAGGAGCACTTTTGGTTTCAAGTAATTTGTCCAGCTTTAAAATAGGCAAACATGCTCTAAAACAGTGGTCACCATCCCTTCTTCTGGAGATCTACATTCCAGACATGCTGACTTTCAATCCAACCTTCTCCACCTTCTCTTACTCAGTGCTGCAGCCAATCAGGGACTGAAGGGACTGAAGAAGTTTTTTTTTTACCCAGAGCAGTGTTGTTCTCAGGAAGACAGATCTCCACTGACCAGGGTTAGATCTCCAGGACAGGGTTGTTATCTGCATGCTAGATATGTGTCTGTGACACAGGGTAAGGTATATGCAAGATTCTTTCCAGAGGTTGCTACATGGGTTGTTCTTTCATTATTTTTATATATAATGAACACTGGAAAACACTGAAAAAGACTTTCAAGACGGTGTACTCTTTTAATGCATTCTGTGAACGTGCTGCACTGCCCTGACTGGAGAATATTCTTCGACACAAGGTGACCTTTACAGCTCCAGGCTAGAGAGAGCGGTGCCCTTCTGTAGGAGGGATGGTAGAGTTAATTCAGGAGAAGCTAGAAGGAAACATCCTCCTCCATATGGTGATGCTGACCTTCGAAACTATAATCTGCATCTTTCAGCACATCAAACATACCCATATTTTACATTGTTGGTCGAAGACACTCTCTTACCTGTTGAATGTGAGCAACTTTCCTTGTACAGTTATGGACATTAATGACATTAATTCAAGTTTACTTTATTGCTGTCATAAGAAAAGCAGTGGATTGTACCATTTTCCACTATCTCTTGGTTAAGAGCAGCCTTGACTGAAAAGGAAAAATCTTCAGAGTAGGACAAAGAAATACTGAGAGAAACCAAATCTTAGAGGGAGAATATTTAAAAAAAAAAAAAACAAGATTAAGAAACACTGAGAAGACCACCCTAAAGTATAAATACCCAAAATACAACCTCCCTGAAAGCATGAGGAAAAATCACTGATAGGAACCAGCACTCAAAAGCAGAAACCCTTATTTAACCATTTGCCATCTAGCAAACCAGTTCATTTACCCACCACACCTTCAGATTACTTTGGAAACATTGACGGGTATTATTTACCACTCTAGCACTCTAATGAAGCTTCTGTGAAGCCAAAGGGTTCTTTATAGAATTTCACTGTAGAATTGTTGCTGGATCCCTATAGAATCTTATCCAGAGCGACGTACATCAATGCTCAAGAAGTCCACATCTGTTTCTTAAACCTGTAAAGCTAAACTTAAATCAACGACCATTATTCAACCAAGTTACTGCACACTAGGTACACCTAAACAACACCTGTCAAAGAAAAGTCAGAAGCTAAGACAAAAGTAAGTAGGGGATGGGGATAAGAAGGGTTTTATTTGGGAGAAATAAGTAGAAATGAGAGACATAGTTAATCACCAAGATGCTCCTTGAAGAGGTGGGTCTTCAGGCTACGCTTGAAAAGAGTGAGGGACTCTCTTCTCTCTCTTCTTTTAAGCAGCCGAGGCTCAAGACGAGCCATACTTGAAGCCCTGAGAGGACGACATGTTGTTTGATCAATGCTGTTATGTATGGGGGTGCAAGTCTGTTCTTGGCCTTGAAAGCGAGTGTTATGGACTTGATCTTAATGCGAGCAGCCACCGGGAGCCAGTGAAGGTTCCTTAGTAAAGGTGTGGTGCGAGTGAACTTCATAGAATAGATTAGACTTTTATATTATGTCACAGGTTCCCAGCTTGGTCTTGGTGTAGCTCCTGCCCCACACATTTTCATATTGTTCATGCTCCTGGTGTATCTGATCCAACTAACCACCTCCGTAACAATCTCATTCTGAGTTTTATTAATTGTGTGCTAAAAGGATTATACAAAAATGACCAGGGCATGGGGGTATTCCAGGACCAGGACTGAGAATGTGTAATGTAACATTAAGGTCCTGTAATAAGAACCCTGTTTACTGTCTCTGATGCTGGTTTGGTGTTCTACAACATGTTTTCTTTTCAAAGACGTTTCAAGGGTGCTACAGTTTGGACAGCTTCCATTTGGCTTGTGCTGATGTTCCCACAACAAGATGGACGTTTGGGAGTTTTACAGTAAAACATTAAGCCTGATTGATGAAGACTGAGCCAGTGTCTCTAAACGTTCTTCAGAAACCTGATCTGAGAGCGGGTAGTTTAGACTGTCTGGAAGAAGTCCTCAGTGGAGCTGAGGACTGCACATTCAGCTGCATTAGATTTCACATCGATGTGTTCTAGTAAAGTGGACATTATTTATGCTGGGCTGCTCCATTATTGAGCCCTCCAGCTTTGGACACAGTTCATAAATGTCAGGTCTCTAAATATCCATGCATCGCCATCCAGTCCACAGTGTGAGTGTGCATTCCTGGAACCATAGTCCGGGCCATTTTATTTTTACTATAAATGAGATCTGAGATATATTTACATAGAAGTGGTCTGGGCTGTGATCTCTACAAATTCTGAGTTAGAAACAATTAGTTTCAAAGTGTACATTCATATAGTACATTCCTAGCAAATAATTTGCTAAAACTAATCCCAATAAAAATATACTACAATCCAAAAGCATTGTATCATTAAGCTAATGAGAGCAATTTCCTAATCAACATACTGCATGTTTAAAAATGGAAGCAGCTCATGTTTTATACATTTCTGTGGAGAAATAAGTATTTTTCAGATAGCCCAGTCAAAAATTCAAATAAACTGTTTCGACCAAATGGATATGGCAGCAGCAGCCTAGAGTTTCACTCCAAATAAAGTGAAACGTAATTCTTCACTAGTGGTTTCTCAATCAATTAAAAAAGTTAATATATTAGCAAAGTAAAGTAAAAGGTATATTTTAATTTCTGTTGGTCCTTTGAATGTTTTTTTAACGAAAATGACAAAAGCAGACAATAGCAAAAATGGAGATAATTCTGACTGTGATCATATTTTATTAAAGCACTAAAAAAAAAAAAAAAATTGAACACAACAATTAGTAGCTCGAAAATGTGGTGGTCCAATTTGACTGTGTTGCCCAAATCTCTGGATCAGACTTTGCATTTAATGTATTTCCCAGGCAAATAGAGCAAGTCTGTTATCAGTACATCCGGGAATGCTCTGACAAGGGCGTGTTGTACAAGACAAGTTACATGGGTTTTATTGTCACTCCAGCATGATGTCATGATGTCACCTCTGTCTTGATTTCTGCTCGATGCATGCTCAGGAGATGCCTGGCACATGTTTACGAGATGCAGTCATTTTGTTAATTAGGTTTTAGTTGGGTTTTCACACCCTTTCTAGACAGTATTTATTTTAGTTTTGCAGCCAGTAAGTCATTGCTTTGTGATTGCCAGTATGTTGCATCTTTGCAGCACCCCACTCCTTAAATGGTAGCACGCAATTCCTTGTTATGGCAGATAGAACACACCATATTGATTACTGATCATATGTGGAGAATAAGACACTGCAAACTATAAAGTAAAACACAACAAACTATAGGATAAAACACTGCAAACAGGTTAACTAATAAATCTTCCCCCACAGAAAATTAAAAATACATGTTCTGTCCTTGGATGGAGAAGAGTGGATCCATTTCTGGCAAACTCAATCAAGCGTCCTTGAGGGGCAGCTGTGACCAGCAAAGCACCCTGATCTAGAAGTTTTGTCTAATTGGAACCATGGAAAGAAGTTAGTGGGAACTGATTTGAAATTAAAATCTAATTTTAATGCAGTAATGTGCAGTCATGCTAATTATAGTAGACGTTACTGAAAGTTACATACGCATGATACTGTTTTACACTGTTTCTGAGGTGTGCACATACCCGAGTCTAGCCTACAGTCTATTCCTCCAACAGAAAGTCATGGTGTGACAGACCATTAGTGTCACATGGTGTGCCCATTGTTTTAACTATTGTTATTAAAAGTATTTAAGAGTCAATAACAGTAGTTTGTTGGCACGCTGCAGAGTTGCTCAGTTGCCATGATTGGTTGGGGAGATGCTAATGAGACGGTGGGTGAAGCTCTGCTGAAGTTGGCTGGAGGCAAAGTCTTTTTGGGTTCATCTATCTCAAAACCAGCAAGACAGAATGTCAACCACCTTTCTCTCGTTCTCTGATGGTTGAGGAAGACAACGTTTCCTGAGATCAGAAAATGAGCTGTTCACTGCGAAAAGATGTCTGGCATAGAGAATGATGAAAGCTGGCTCCAAGTGAAATTACTGGCTTCCACTGGGATGCTAGTCACGACCCTCGCATTGCTTACTTTTGCTCCTAAATTATGAATTTTTTTTTTGTTTTCAATTTTTTTGCTTTCTCTGATTTAAGGATTTGCCTTGTGGGTACATTATTTACGGTGGAATCTGGTGAACTAAAAGGTGGCTGAAGCTAAAAGAAATCTTTCTCCACAAAGAGACTCAAATAATTGCAGTATTTAATTTCATCAGCAAAATTGAAGCATGGATGATGCATACTAGAGCAAAGCACAATAACACACAAGATCTCAGAGGCTTTAAATGTAATTTAGCGTCATTATGTTATATTATATGTTGCATTGTGTCTCTAGAGTCTGCAAATTATCTTCATATACTATTTTGCATATGCCAGGTTATTACAAAAAATCCCAGTATCGCTCCAGATGGTTCCAGAGTTTCACAGGAACTTTCAGATCAATTTTAATTTTAATTTCAACCAAAATATAACAGTATACAACATATATACATGTTTTCCACCGTAATGTGAAAATGGCTGATTTTAAATTACAAAATGTATTTAGCAGAGGCAGAACATGCACAAAGTTGACATTCAAGGACAGCAGCTGCTAGAGGCTGACATTGTTTTGTTTATATGTGTTGAACTTTATTTCGAAAGTGTTGTTCGCTAGGGCCAACTGCATGTCGTTTATAAACAGCTGGTGTTTGTGTAAGTTAAAGAAAGAAGTCTGTTTCTGTATATATAGCTCCTGAGTTCATCTCTTAGTTGTCAGTTCACCCCCACATTTCTCCTAGGCTGTACCAATAGTCTGTGTTTTGGAGAATCTTCCGTGGGTTCGTGTTTGTTTGAGTCATGGAAATCCGCACCTGCGCCTCCTTCCCACACCGGTATGGACTGAATGTGACAGATGGACTGACCAGCTATAGTGGATTTCTCCACTGATGCAGATTTCTCCATGGGCTCATGGGGTTTGCACCCTTAGTGACAGCAACTGTGTAGAACATTGATAGAGAAGCTGCTTGCCCAAGATTTTTCTTTGCTTTTAAAACGGAATGCTTTTTTTTTTTTTTTTACCTTTCTTGACTTCCCACTTCTGGACAAGCCAAACTCTATGAAACATGACTCAAATATACAACTGTTCTATTTGTATTTGTCATTTCTAGCATAAACATGTGCACTTCTAAGATTATTTTGAGCCTCTTCAAAAAAAAAAAAAACATTTTCATGATACTGTTTTTTTTTTTCCCTTTCACCTGCAATTATCTGTATTGACTGAGCACCTTAATGAACTTATTAATATATTTAGTTTGCTTCCCTGCCTTCTCACTGTGGAGATTATTTGTTAATTAATAAGAGAAATGAAGTGTGAAGTGGATAGCATTTTCTGTCAGTTCAGAGTGAAATGATGTGGGGTTTATAGAGGGATAGGGAGGGAACAATATGATTCATGTGCCTGGTGTTTTTTTTTTCCCAGCTTTCCAAAAGTCTAATTAATTATTAGAGTGATATTAAAGTAAAATTCAAAATTAACAAATTTGCCCCTAATCAATTCATAGAGCACTTTTTGAATGAAATAATTGAAATTACACTTTGCCAGAAAGGTAGAGTATTTTTTTAAATAAATTATAGGAGTCATGTTTTACAATGTTTTAGGATGGCTGAGTGAATAATTTGAGGACTGAAACTGGTATTAATATTGTCAATACTATAATATATAGAATTTCAAAAATCTGATTCAATTATATACAAATGCTTACAACTGTAGCAATGAAGTATTTGTTACTTTCTGGTATCATGTAATTGCCCTCTTCTGATGTATTTATAGCTGAGTGTTAAAGATGACCCACTTCCCAATGCATATTCACCAGTGCCCCACAGCCAGAGTGGAAAATGAAGTGGTTTACCCTTGAATTCTCCAGACCACCCTACACACACTCTCACACACACTCTCACACACCCTCTCTCTCTCTCTCTCTCTCTCTCTCTCTCTCTCTCTCTCTGTTGAGGATGTGTGGTAATAAATGGCTGCAGTTTTCTTCCAGGCTCCTCTTATTTTTTATTTACTAATAAAGTGAATCTATCAGAATGACTGTGTGGAATATACAATGGTGTAAATCATACAAACATTATTTAGCATTAAAAAGCACTGCAGATCGTATTACAGTCTGTGAGAATCCCACATTATATTAATACTTTTTTACTGCTTTTTGTACATCACTTGATTATTTACACTTTGGGGAATTTTGATATGTATTACTTTTTAATAACTCTCTCTCTCGTTCTCTCTCTCTTTCTCTCTCTCTCTCTCTCCACAGGTAAGTGTGCTGCTCTTTACATGACAGTGTGTTTAAGTCCCGGTGGAGGTTCGAATGGGCATATAAAGAAGCTTCCGAGGAGCTGCAGTAAGATCAGCCTGAGCTCTTTCACTCGTTTACATTCTTATGCTGTGTCATTCTCTCTGGCTTTGACTGGAACAGGGTGCAATTATCTGCTGATGGGAGCAATTATGGCTTATTAAATTGAGGTTTTGAGTGGAAAAATGCAATTTAGGAATCAATTCTTGGCTGAAGAGTTTTTGAGATACTGCATGTGTTTCTGTGGTGCATGCGTTTACACTTGGTGGATGTATGGCATTGATGTATGCTGTAAATGTTTTTTTTTTCTCTCATTGAGCAACCAGATATTTAACAGCATACCTTATTGTTCTTCAGCCTAATCTTTATTTGCTTCAAGGTGTTTGAAGACTTTCCTTACCATCATAGGGGTGTGGAAGTTTTCATAGGCCCCATCCAGTCTCTGTGGACACTAAAGTAACCAGATTAATCCAATTAGGCAAAGCCTTAAATCAACCAATTCATATCAACCAATTAGACGAGATGTTAAATAATTCAAATTTAAAATTAACAGAGTACAGCAATTGCCCCTTAGCTTCCAAAAGTATCCTGACAACCCTTCTGATTGGCAAATTCACCCATCACTGACATGGGCACTGGATTATCCCCTTCCCTGTTCATCTTCTTCTGATTATCCCCTTATCCCCTTCCCTGTTCATCCACTTAACTTGTACTGTGTATCTGCTGTTTACCCATATCTCTACTTATATTTATACAGCGTGAAATAGTTTGTTTTATATTGATCTTTCTTTGTTCTTATATTGTTATTTTTGATGCTACGGATCCTGTTAAACTGTCTTTCTCACTACTGCTGCTGTTTCAAAAGAATTTCCCCACTGTGGGATTAATAGTCAATCTAATCTAATGGGCACTGGATTTTAGACACATGGCTTGAATTTCCATAGACAAGCACTTTTAGAACAAGATGGTCTGGTGGAAATAAGGACAAGAGGCCCAACATTGGGCTGTGGAGTAGCAGAGCTGCATTCTCTGGAATGATGGTGCCACATCCAACCTTATGATTTGTGATCCAGGCCGAACGCTCCGCCCCCCCGCGGAGCGTTCGGCAAAAATGTATCAGAAAAATTACCGAAGCCGCGGCCTCAGCATAAATCTCACGCGCAGGTTTTGAGGAAACTTGAGAGCCCTGGTAGAACTTTTATTTTGAAAGTGTTGGTCACTAGGGCCCATTGCATGTAGTTTAGAACGTTTTATTTGGTGTTGTTCATTATGAGCTCAAAAGCGAAATGTTGGAGCCACATTTGACTCAGGTCATCTGATCACAAGATGGTCCTTTGGCTGCTGAAACCTAAAGACCCAGGTTCAGATTTGACAAAGGCCCTCAGATTTGACAAATGGTGGAAAAGGGGTTTCAGTCTGCACCTTCTTTCATTGATATTCTTTATTTCTGTAATGTCTGGTGTTTCCAGGGAATAATGACCTCGTATTAAACTTCTGACCCAAAATCTCTGTAGGTTCTCATTTGGGCAAACAGAGACAACTGTGCTTGCTATTGAATAAAGCAGCTTCAGGCTTTGACTTTGCCTCATAATGACCTGGATTTCCAGCACCTTGAGTGCATGTAGGACACCATCTTGCCATCAGTCTGTCTGAGCTTTTTTCTAATACATGGCAGATAGGCATGAAGCCCTTTATCGAGGAGTTGTAACTGAAAGGAAGCTAACTTTGTGACTGAGTGCAATGAGTTAGAACAACAGAGGTGAATGGCATGCACAGCAGATACACAGTCTGACACTATGGTCTGTCTTCAGACTCAGTGGGTACAACTTATTAATCCATATACATGGAGATAATGTCGATTTTAGAGAAATTCTCACAAATTGGTGCTCAATAAGCTTCTACTACTGCAGCGCTAACCCTGATTCACAGCTGCAAAAGTATCATGGATATCAAGTGAGATGGACTGATTTGTTAGCTAATGCAAAAATCACAAAATCACATTTACACTGTTGAATGATTTGAAGAGGTAATACAGCTGGTCCCTTCTAGAGCCAGTGTGAGTGTGTGATATCCCCATGGGAAAAAGAGGGGGAGGTTTAGCCCTTCGGTTCCAATTGTAAGTTTCTTATCATGGCATTAGGTATTGATAAACAGGTTGATGGATCTACCAAGTGGCACTTTATATAATTTCTATGTAATAACATAATAATTTATAAAATAACTTTGAGTTCCCACATTGACCGTTGTAATCAATGTGCTGTTTAGACTCCTCTAAAACTTAAAACTTCACTCAACTGTCTGAAAACGTATGAGAAATCGAATTAGTTCTTGTATGATTAAAATCTAATGAGGAAAATGCTGCAGGGGTAACACCCAAACAATTTAGATATTAGTAGTAAAAAAAACAAGCCCATTATCCCTACTGTCACGGCCTGGTCAGTGGCGGGGGTTAGCCACTGCTTTTGTGTTTGGGTTTTCTGGGTGGTTCTGTTCTGGGGTTTTCGAGTCTTGTTTGGTGGTTCTGTTTATTGGGGTTTCTGTTCACGCACGCGTTTGTTTATTCCTGTTCTGTTCTCCCTGTGTCATGTGCCTGTTCCTCATGTGGTTCTGTGATACTGTGATTTGAGTTTCCACCTGTTTCGTGTTCATGATTATGTCACATGGTTTTGAGTTGCCACCTGTCTCCTGTCTCATCCCCATTAGGTTTTGTATTTAGGTCTGTTTGTGTGTCACCCTCGTTGTCTGTCCATCGTCATTTTTGAGCGTCTTTTATGAGCTGTTTGTGTTCTCGTTTGTAACCACATCTAGTAACGGCCACTGTGCCCTGTAAGCTCTCGGTCGTGGGGGGTTAGCCCTCACGCCCGTGACACCTACCAACACAATACAATAAACCAAATGGTATAGAAATAATAACCCCCTTCAAAATATTTCCATTTTGTTGCTTTGAGAAAAAAAAAACTCAATGCAAGTTATTACACCAAAACGAAAGATATGATAACAACAGCTCTAAATAAATAAATAAATAAATAAATAAATAAATAATAACCAACCAACCAACCAACCGGAATCACTGTAATAGGTAAAGGATCACCTGCATGTCAATACTTTGGGCAACCACCTTTTGGTCTAATTACTGCAGGATACTTCTGTACCAATGTTGGACATGTAGAATATGCAATATTTGCCCAAGTAATTCCACACATATTCATTGTTTCTAACTAGACCACTAGAAGCCATTCACACTTTTCAGCCGTTGTGTGGTCAATTTTACTGTGTGCTTTAGGACTTTGTAATGTAGGAAGACCCAATGTCTTCTTCCCTTTCTGAAGGAGGGCAGCAGTTTTTCTCTAGAAATTGACAGGATTTTGCCCCATCCATTATTCCTTGTATCCTGACAAGTGCCCTGGTCTGTGCTGCAGAGAAACACTTCCACAACAGGATGCGTTCACCTCCATGCTGTAGGTTTGGTGTTCTTGGGATTGGCTTTCTACTAGATGTGGTTGGTGTTTGATCTTGGCTTCAGAATCTTCAATGTGTGTTTTGGCTCAACTGGTACTTAATGTGGCCTTTTTTGAGTTGTTTTTACATTCGCTGCATGTGTGGAGCACTTGTAATATTTTTTTTAATTCGGTCATATGTGAACACACTGCAGCACACAGTGTGAAGAGTTTGAAATTCTTCTTCCGCATTTAACCCATTCACCAAGTGAAGCTGTGGGCAGCCAGGAACACATCCCCTGGGTAGCAGTGTGTGGGGACGGTACCTTGCTCAACATCCTAAACACTCGGCTGCTAGCTGCTATTGTTGTCACATGTACACAGTGATCACTCTTTGTTATTTACTGTATTCCTATAACTGCTCCAAAGTTGCCATAGACTTCTTGGTAGCGTTTCCTCCTTGTACAGTCTGGAGGGACAACCTGATCCAGGAAAGACTCTAGTAAACACTTTCCACTTCATTATCCTAGACTTTGCTGTGCTCCTAGGTATTGATAAAATCTTAGATTTTTTTAAAATCCATATCCTGACTGTATTAGTTACACCTGAATGAGACTACAAGTATTTTTAGAAAGGTGTGATTCTTTATTCATTTCAGCAGTTCTGTTTTGCTGTAAATTCCCTTGGATGTTATAAGTTGCACTGGAAAATACATTTTTCATGTGTATCTTTATTACAGGCTGCAAAGCAACAAAATGGGAATAATTTTAATGTTCTGTGCCCACTGTACATATATAATCTATCCAGCAACTGTCATCCCATTCAATCAAATGAGAAACTCAAAGTACTTCAAATAAACATTTGCTTTTATTAAGTCTTAATAAGCCAGGGGTTCTCTAACTGCTCCTCAGGAAACCCAAGAGCGCCCACTGAGAGCTTTAACAAGCCACAGGTTTTTAAAACGGTCCTCTGAGACCCCCTGACTGTCCACAATGTGTCTAAGGTTAGTTTTTAGAGCACAAGGGTGGTTGCACAGGTCTTATCAGTGGTAGAATTGGTTCAGTTTGGTCAGAGGCAAATTCAAATGCTGGCCTTCTTTGTCCTCAAAAAGTGAAGCGACCAGTCACAGAACTGGGATAGCACTCTATTACAGAGATAGATCAAATGAATACAGATGAAGCTAAAGAGAGATGATGCAATAATATTATTCCTTCTAGTTTGTGTTCCTCATTTGTGTGTGGATCATTGGTTTTTCTATACCAAAACCCCATCAGCTTCCTATTCAGAGAATAAACAGGCCTGTACAAGCTGTGGGTGACTGAAGACTGTGGTGGCTGATAGACAGGGTGTTGCTTCCCAGCAGGTTCTAACATTAATTTATCATTTACCTGCAGCACTTTGTGTTCAGTTATTGCTCACACATACACACATGCATGAACGCATCCCCAGGGGAATGGCAAGATTCAGTCTGTTTGATCACAAATCAGTATTTTGATCTGTGTTTCTGTTCATGGTCGAACCTGGCCACAGAAAAGAGAAAACAGTAGGTTTCCTATAGTGTTTCTGTCAGGTGGAGCATCTATATTCAATCCTTCTGGAGCAGCTGTTCAATAAAACATTAGTTTGGAAGCAGTAGCATCTTGCTGCTGTGATATCGAAGCCTTGTGTGTGTGTGTGTGTTTGTGTGTGTATGTGTCTGTGTGTGTGTGTGTGTGTGTGTGTGTGTGTGTGTGTGTGTGTGTGTGTGTGTGTGTGTGT
>JBBPDB010143831.1:0-14996 GCA_037974465.1 Brachypetersius altus
ATTTTCCCTGAAGCAAACCCGGCGCTTCATAGCTGCATCCATGTTAGCGCGTCACGTTTGATGTGGTAATTTCACAGTAGGCATACACACAGGTTCAGACTCGCTCTCGCCCCCTACAGTGCAGTTCGGCTCGGTACACATCCGCGCTAAAAGATCAAGGTGAAAGTCATCATAGCTTGCGTAGTACAGACCCAGCTCCCAACCCAACTTTGTGAATAAATTAATGGCGATATACTTATCGCCCAATAAGAGTTTCACGTTGAGTCTCAACGCCGATAAGAGTCTCAACGCAGATAACGGCCCACCACTAATTTCCGACGTAATTGTTTGTGGCCTACAACGTACACCTAATGTCACAATATACACATGTTTCTGTACCTTCACTGGTAATAAAATCCTTCATGGACTGCCAGGTTTTGTTGTTGCAGACGAAACTTTCATTTGCAGGGTACGTGGAGTTCACACAGTGCGCGGCACTGCGGACACACTTCTGCCGCAGGACACCCATAAAGAGCTGGAGACCAATCAGAGCAAAGACGCTAAGGCAGAAGACGGTCAAGATCATCACATCCGCTAGCTTCTTTACTGACTGGATCAGGGCACCCACGATGGTTTTCAAACCTGCCCAGCGGGAGAGAAGAGCATATTAGTACATATGTGACCCCATCTGCCGTGATGAGTCGGAAGTCTGCGTTCTATTTATTCAGATTCGGGCCGATTATGTTGAAAAACATCAAAAATATCGATTTTTCTTTTTCAGTCTTATATGAAAGAAAAGGTCTTCAGAATTAATCTCCCAAAGTTACATCATGGAAATATTTGTGAAATCTTTTGTGTAAACTTGTGTTTAATCTGATTTAATATATTTCTCTAAATATCTAAATGCCTGTAGTAAAATGTTGTTGTTGAATTCTGGGTGCATCTCTTTGGATGCTATGGATTATTAAAGATATCGACAAAAACTTTAAATGCGATTTTCAGTTAGAAAATGGTGCTGCGAGACCATCATTCAAATTCAAACTTGACAACCTTTTAAGATACAGCTTTGACCAATATATCATTTTAAAGCTATTTTTTTTCATCTTTTCAATGATACCAAAACCTCAGTTTTGAATTTGTGGTCACTGTTACTCATTTTGCCAGATCAGTTCACATACAGACATGCCAAGACATGCCTTTAATACGTTGAAGCTAATTGAAGTTAAGCATGAAATTACATACTTCACTTCAGTGTACACTATCTAGTATCAAGTACTCGAAATAATCGACCTGGAAAAATGTGATCGATTTTAGGTTCCGAATGTCGATTTCGATTACTTTTCGGTTAATCGCCCAGCCCTAATATATTCATTTAGTCCACGGCCTGTAAGAAATAATTATCAGTATCATCTGATTCAATTACAGCCCATTATATCTTATTAATTAAGTTACTTTTACCAATTATTTTATTTTCCCTCTTGCTCCTTGGACTATATTTCTTCTGCAGTTAAAAAACTTTCAATGTGGCTCTATAGTTCTATAGTGCTCTCACACATATACAAATGTCTACAGTTACTCAAACAGAGTCAAAACGACATTATGAGTTTCTCTTGATAAACAAGAGCAAACATACTTGAATTACTAGCATACGTGCAGACACTGTTACATGATCATGGTTGGGTGTTTAATGTAATGATCACTATAAACCTAAACCTATGGACAAACCCTTAACTGTCCAAGTCTTGTTTTGCTAAAGAATCACATGTTGGCCATGAAAAAAGGACGAACTCAGATCTGTTTACATGAAAATAAATGTGAATGTCATTCATTATGTAACTACCTATGTAATTATCATTGTGTAATCAGGCTTGGGACGTAACAAAGTACTAGGAATTTGCATTCAGGATACAGAGTATCAAGTATCTGGGTTCAGTCCAATTTACATTTCGAAAAAGCAACATTCAGAAAACAGTGACTTTTTCATTGTAGGTAAAAAATGTTCAGCTGCTGAAAGCAATAGTAAGAATTAGGTCAAAATCACAACAGTAACAGTCCTGTGCTTTATTAAAATGTGTGTTATTTAAATACATTGTGAATGTTAATTTCTGTAGCACAATACATTACTAAATATTTAGTTTGATCAGTATTTAGTCATCACTACATTATTTTAACAATATTGGAAATAAATAAATTTATTCTAGATTTCCATTGGCTGCAGTCACTAATACTTCTATATTTCATTGAAAATCAAACTGGTGCCAATGACTCCTTGGAGTAAAGTCATATTGAAGCCTTTTTTAAAAAATAGGAAGTACCTTCAGCACTCTATGCATGTTGTTTAACCCGTTTAATCCCACATTTTTCCTGCAAAATAAGTGCATGCATTTTACTCCTTAGACTTCCTTAACACACAATCTGTTTGAATTTTTTCATTTCTTGGTGGTTATGAGAGTGAAAATGTAGGTTTTATACTCGGCAACAATTGTTCAATTTGACCTATTTACACTCACTATGTGGTGCATGTGTAGGGAATGGGTAGGGAACCCCTAGACCCTTTGCGACCACTCACACAGCGCAGGGCCCCCTTGGTGGAGGGCCATCTAGGTGTGCAGGCAGGATGTAAAGGGGCCATTCACAGCAGTCACATGGCACTGATGCAATTTAGAGAAGACCTTTTCTTTTTTTTTATAAAAAACTTGCATTAGCTGCCCAAAGCCAAAACATCACTTTTAGAGCTTCCAAAAAAAACAAAAAAACAACGGCAACAATTGTTGCCGGTGGGATTAAATGGGTTAATCTATGCAATGTCAAATGTTAGGCCTCAGTGAAAGTGAAGTGTTTCCGTGCTGCTCTTACCTGGAATGACAGATATTGTTTTTAGGGCTCGTAGGACTCTGAATGTGCGTAATGCTGAGACATTGCCAAGGTCCACAAACTCTGTCACATATCTACAGAGCAAAAGTCAGAAACACACAGAACGCTGAGGTACGGAAGCAGAGCTTTACAATGTTTCGTTTGTTAATGGCTATCACAGTTCTACTTTTTTTTGGAATTTGAAAACTAGAAAAGGTACAATACACACATAATAAGTGCTATAATAAATCACAAAATGAGCTTCTGTGGGAGTTCTGACGAATCGAGGCGATTAACACGATTCGTCACGCGTAAACGATCTTGGTCAAAGTAATGCAGCTCAGACTTCAGCCTTGTTACATCAATGCGCTTTTAATATATTGCAAGGCATATAGCAATCTCAATATGCAGTAATATCATCACAATATGGTCTTTTGTGCATACTGTGCAGTCTGCCCTACTAAGAGATATCTCAAATAAATGAAATGAGGGAGGAAATGGAGAATGGAGAGAATATGTCATCATGTTGTTCCAGCCTGACCCAGAGAGTGCTGCTTTTCATTTACAGATTATAGGGATTATAGCAGCGCAGCAGTTTCATACCTAAGTACTTTATTTTTTTGTAAACTGTACAGAAAATTCAGCTCTTACATATGCGACCAATGAACGAACACTTGAGCAAGATCTTATCTACAATACAGAAGTGACAAAAAGACCAGCGGCAAGGAATACGACTGTACACACATTAAGCTGCAGACACTTTACTAAGCATGTGGTTGGTTTTGTCCGTAATTCTGAACTGCATCATCAACAGATTTAGAACAGAGCCTCTAAAAAGTCCTATATAGAAGCTGCAAAAGCGACATGGTAAAAAGTAGCTGTACATTCGTTTTTACCGACTGTTTTTCACCCGCTCCTTTCTGAGCAGTTTATTTTTGAAAACTCTGATAAAATCTGTTTTTCTGGTGTGTTTTGTTTGTTGGTGAATCTGGTGCTACAAATCACACGTTGATTAAAAAAAATAAGCATTAAGTATTTAATAAAAATGCTTTAACGGGTATTGTGCAGATATTAGTCCCCACTGCTTTAGTTAAAAACCAGAACAGATCAAAGATGTTTTTATACTAAAGACGATGAATTGGCTGGACTTTCTCTTAGCCTGTAAATCTCTCTTCCCTGCTCTCTCTCTCTCTCTCTCTCTCTCTCTCTCTACTTTTTTGGCAACTAATCTGCGCCTCTGGTCAAACTGCGCTGACGAATATGTAGGTCATCAGAGAAATGCCTCTCTGGATACCTGTACCTTGTTCTGTCTCTCTGTCTCTCACTCCATGATTCACTCGCCCATTCCCTTTGTCTCTCACTATTTCCATTCCTCCGTCTCCATTATCCACCCACATACCTCTTAGTTAACCATCGCTCACTCACTCACTCACTCTATCCGGCCTAGTTTTTTTTTTTCTTCACTCTTTCAAGGGCTTTTTCCTCCGAAGATAATGAAGCTCCCTCTGTCACGTCTCCAAAACAGATGCTCGCACTCAGCTGCTCCCATTGTGGGGAGGTCACGTTTTCAGCACCACGGACAGCGAAGTGACTCATTCGATTCAAATGTCATCTGACTGTATTTATCGCCAGTTTCCGCAAAACTATTCAAATCAGAATGTTAGCAAGCGTTGCGTGGTCAGTGATGATGATGATGATGATTTCTATATTGCGATGAGTCAAATTACGTCACACCGGCATCAACAGCACTTGCATATGCATATGGTCTAGGGCTGGGCGATTTGGCCTAAAATCAAAATCTCGATTAATTGAACCTTTTAATTCTATTACGATTAATGAGCGTTTATTTTATTTATTTATTTATTTTGCCCTCACAGTTCACTGATAAGTTTTGTAGAGTAAATGTGCTCACATATTACCAGCGAGAGATTTTTGAATGAAGGGTGCATTACTTGATTTTAAAATAACTGAAGGAAACACACACACTATCTACTATCTATATTTTTAAAGGGAAAGAAATAATCGACCTGGAAAAATGTGATCGATTTTAGGTTATGGATGTCGATTACGATTATTTTTCGATTAATCGCCCAGCCCTGTTCATTTAGTCCATGGCCTGTAAGAAATAATTATCAGTATCATCTGATTCAGTTACAGCCCATTATATCTTAATAATTTAGTTATTTTTACCAATTATTTTATTGTCCCTCTTTGGGCTCCTTGGACTATATTTCTTCTGCAGTTAAAAAACGTTTTCAATGTGGCTCTATAGTCCTTCTGATGCATTCTAACCCTAACTCTGACTACTCTTTACCCCTACTATCTAGATTTTTTAGGGATTATGAGTTTAACTGCAACCTGAGTTCTTCACCATCTTACCATTATTATAGATACACTATATGGACAAAAGTATTGGGATGGTTCACCATTACACCAACAGGGATTTAAAGGCATTGCATTCAACTATAGACTTTAATATGGAGTTGGTCCTCCCTTTGCGGCTGTAACAGCTTTTATGCTTCTTTCAAGGCTTTCCACAAGATTTTGGAGTTTCAGTGGGAATTTGTGCCCATCCATTCTGTAGAGCATCTATGAGGTCAGACGCTGCTGTTGGATGAAGGTCTGGCTCACAATCTCCACTCCAGTTCATCCCAAATGTGGTGGGTGGGGTTGAGATCAGGGCCCTGTCAAGTTCTTTCACACCAGACTCATCCAACCATGTCTTTATAGACCTTGTTTTGTGCACTGGGGTTAGAGTCATGCTGGAATAGATAAGGTTGCTCCCCAAACTGTGTTCACAAATCTGGAGGCATGCCGTTGTCCAAAATGTCTGGGTACGCTGAAGCATTAAGTATGAATTCAATAATTAAGAGGCGTGTCCCAATACTTTTGTGCATATAGAGTATTCTCTATGTTGTAAAAATGTCTTTTTTTTTATCATATTGTTTTTCCTTACCTATCAGCATAGTACACAGTACAAACCCATCCCCGGTGAAAAATGAATGCCTACAGAGTTCATATCAGCAGAGCTTAGAAGAACCAAATGCCCCAAAAAATTATGACAATTTACAGCAGGTAAAAAGAGGCATACTCACGCCATACTGATGACACTGAAGTCTAACCAGTTCCATGGGTCTCTGAGAAAAGTGAAGGGTCCAACACAGAATCCTCTCGCCAGGATCTTAATAAGTGACTCAAATGTATAAATGCCAGTAAATGTGTATCTGCAAAGGAGCAAACAAGACGAAACAGAGAAAAACATAAGGTATCTCGGTTCTATATCTCAACTTAATGGACTGACAAAAGGAAATGTTATTACCCTTCAATTCAAAGTCAATACTGAATTAAATGGATTAAATAATAATAATAATAATAATAATAATAATAATAATAATAATAATAATAATGACAACAATAACAATATAATAATAATAATAATAATAATAACAATAATAATGACAACAATAACAATATAATAATAATAATAATAATAATGACAACAATAACAATATAATAATAATAATAATAAAAATAATAATGACAACAATAAAAATATAATAATAATTATTAATATTATTATTATTTAAAGCACCTTTAAAGGTACCCAAGGTACATTAAATGAAAGGAGTTACACAATTAGAGAAAAAGAATAAATCTACATACAGTTCAAATAAACCAGGTCTTTTTATTATAAGGTAAAAAGTCTTAGACATGCGAACAAATCTCTGTTATTGGCTTTTTAGAATCTAGAGGAGGGAAGGAGGGATGTCGTGTGTTAGCAAATCAGCATGCTGCATGCTCACATTCTCTTCCAAATGATCTCCATGCACACATTAGTTAAAGAGCAATGCATGTTGGGTCTAAAAGTGACAAGGGTTATGTGGAGAACAGGCCACTCAACAAAATCTATTAAAAATATATGGTAGGACCTATGCACAATAAACCCACAATGCTCCAGTTCAGGCTAAATTTCATGGTTTACATTACAGTGAGCTCCATAAGACAGAGGACAGGTTGGACAAACCTTTGCTGTGAAAGCACATCAGAGATTTAACTTCATGCAAACTAATGTTTTTAGTAGTTATACGCTCCTTCAGATGACAACATAAGCCTTTAATGAGTAATTTGTTAAAGGTATTACTAGAAGTGACTCTAATCCTTGAGGCATTAAGGGAAGAGATTATTAAAGTGGTTGTGTGGGACAATATCTATGAGACTAATGTAGCTAATATAAGTTAGCAAGGAAGAATCACGAATACAGCATTGTGCAACCTGCATGCCCTGATTATCACACACTGGTCTTAAACCACACCGGGTTGTTAAGTATTATTAAATAAAATTGTTTCTGGCTGTGACGTCCACAGGGCGGCCACAATGGGGGTTTTCGTTTCTGGGACTCTTATTTTGAAGTCAGTCCCTGCGTCCAAAATCGCATACTTGCCTACTATATAGTATGTGAAAAGCAGTACGCGAGGCGAGTAGTATGTCCGAATTCCTAGTATGGGAAAAACAGTAGGCGAGAAGTTCCCGGATGACCTACTGCTTCCGGCCGAATTCTGTAGTAGGCATTTGATGGACACTGCACTATCCCATAAGGCAGCGGGAGAGGCGGAGTCATATTCGAAAAATGTCGGAAAACAGAGACGCGGCTCTTTTCAAGTGTAAGTACCTTAAAGAAAAGGTTAAATTACACGTTTATTGTGGTTAAATTACACTTGTGAGAAAATGCCCTCTGT
This sequence comes from Brachypetersius altus, assembly GCA_037974465.1. Classification (NCBI taxonomy): domain Eukaryota; kingdom Metazoa; phylum Chordata; class Actinopteri; order Characiformes; family Alestidae; genus Brachypetersius; species Brachypetersius altus. The sequence goes on from JBBPDB010143831.1 coordinate 7,569, forward strand.
AAAGGTAAACAATAACGCGCTGCTGTGACGACACATGACACGTGACAACATCAACACAGCGGATGTAGTACGTCCGAATTCCATTCATACTGCCCTCATTCATACTGTATAGAACGTACTATTTTAACGGCAGAGCAGTACGTTCTAATTCAAATGTAGTACCTAGTATGTAGTATGCGATTTCGGACGCAGCCCTAGTGTTCTGTTCCCCCTGTGTCACATGTCTGTTTTCCCCATGTGTTTCTAGTTATGTGATTTGAGTTCCACCTGCTTAGTATCATCCTGTGTATTTAAACGATGTCTGTGTGTTCAGTCTTTGTCGGTCTTTCGTCTTGTAAGAGCTGTGTGTTTTGTGCCACGTTCCTGAAAACCCCATCTCTAATTCTTGTTTTCTGTTTTAGGCCCACGCGCCTTTTTGCTTTATTCATTAATAAAACGTATCAACATGGAGTTCTGCAGTCCTGTCTGCCATGCTTTCCATGCTAGCTCTCGGTCCCGGGGGCTTAGCCCTCGCCAACGTGACAGATTTCATACAAGATATCACTGAGCGCAGATACGCACATTACAAATAGAAAAGAAAAATAATAAGTCTAGCTATCATTATTGAATTAAAATGATGTACTGGCTGTTGAACCTGCTGTAGGTAGTTGGCGGGCATTAGGACCCAGGCGGAGCTACACGGCGCTGCTTGTTAGCGAGTAGCAACAATATTTCTCTGGTAGTGTCGTTTGGACAATACTATGAGTGTCCATAACTGTTTACTGCTTAACTTTACTTATTTCCTTAAGTGAAAGGAAAGGTTTGGTGAAAATTTCCAGCCCTCTATATACGCTAATTCCTTCCTATAACACTGGGGGCTAAGCCCCCCCTTGTCTTTCCGTCCCAGCTCCCAACCCAACTTTGTGAATAGATTACCGGCGATATATTTTTTATCGCGCAATAAGAGTCCCACATTAACGCAGCATGTTAACGCCGATAACGGCCCACCACTAATATTAAGTAATATTGATGTAAGCAATTAAATTTTCCATAGTAAGGTTATTTCACATATTATTATTATTATTATTATTATAAGTGTGCAATAATCTCATGCTACTTTTGCTATTTCTTATGGACTTCAGTTTCATTATGATGCAGTATCAGAAATACAGCATGTGTTAGTGAAGATGTCTAAGATACGCCTGACTGAATTTTCCACTCACTTTCATGACCCTTGAACATGTGGGGATTTTTTATGGGTCCCCATTTGCTTTACAGAGGAAGGAAATTACAGTTTTCATCAGTAGACGTGGTGTGGTTTTCATACAGCCTGTCGGGCACGTCTATCAGAAAACACGCTGCACAGCCAGGACCAAAACACACAAAGCTAAATGACCTAAACAGCTGCAGAGTAACAAACATTTTCATTGTCCTGCTCATTGGAGCCGATATGTTATGGAAATTACTTTTTGATTGGTGGTTTCTGATATTATTTGTGCATGTAATAAAATAGTTGCTACACTGCTTTTTTAAGCTTCTTTGACCAACCAATAAAATACAATCAATGCACTTTTTGCACAATTTACAGAGAAAATTGCTGAAATTAACATACTGGGGAGAACAATATAATGTAAAATGTGTTGTGTACAAATGTTTTATTATGTTTTATATTGTACAATATGTTAAATTGGGCACATAAATAGCAACTGTGCTCTAAGTTTTTGGGGGATGTGTAGTTTGTGTACTTTTATATTTAGTGGATGTGAACTTATTTTCACTCAGAAAATTAAGCAAATTCTGTCATTTGACTGTCAACTGTCACTCTATTCATTTGTTCCTACATGTGTTAGACCATTAGTTAACTGAAGTTATGACTGCAAGTCTGTTCTGTGTGGGTTACATAAAAAAGACAAAACAAAGCGGCTGGTCTGCATAAAATTAAGGCAAAAGATTTGCAAGTAAAAACTGTTTCCTACTCACAGCTCACTACAGCTCATGAGCTTTTCCTCACACACACCACTGTTGTCGCAAAAACATTTAACATTCTAACATTTCTATTACAAATACTCAAGCCAATGAAGAACAAAAGCTACTAAAAACAATGTTACTATTAGTTACGAAGGGCAATAAACAACAGCTGCTGAGCTGCTTTTCATAACAAATGCAATAAAAAAAGGCCAGATAAAATACTGTAAAATAATAAACAGGTACAATATTAACCTATATATTTATTTAACAACTGAGCTAGTAATTCAGCTACTCTCTTCTGTCATGACTGTTTCTGCCAACTAGCAAAAGGTTGCACTGGTGAATGAAGGAATTTATTCAAGAGATTAAAGTATTTGTAAAGTAAAAAGTAAAGCATTTTTAAAATAATAATAACAATAACAAAACAAGAATTTGAAGCAAAAATAAGAAATGAAGCTGTAATAAAGCTTACTTTAGTATCTGATACACAATCTAACTAATAAGCATTATAATTTGATGTGTGTTTTATCCATCATCTGCTTCAGCTGATCAACTCTTCGTTAATTTACATTAAATCAAGTGCTTCTGATGGAATTGAACATGAAGAAGTGGGAGACCAGGCCTGTGGTCTTATAACTGGGATTTTTAACCAACATATAATTAAACATTGGTATGTTTTGCTGTATTTGTGTTTATTTTCACCTTTTTAAGGGTTTGGTTTGGTCCTCTATGTATCTTGTTAAGAGGAAATGTGAACTTTTACAACCTTACATATTAACTTTTTTAGTGAAAAAAATGGTCTCAGTGAAAATCAATCACTATCAATTAATCAATTAAAACAAAGCACAGATTTAATTAGGAACTGTTATATCACAAATTAATTTGTAAAATCATTTATTGTATTGTCCTTTTACAGACAAATACACATTTGTTTACATGTGGCTAAGACCTGCTTAAGTGTAGTAAGATGGTGTTTACATGTATCTTATTTTTCAGATCAATGCATGATGCATTACAGGTAGTTTTAGAGGGAAGTGAATGGTGGAATTGAAACAAAATAAACTTACTGATGAATAAAGATCAATGCAAAAGCAATCCCTTTGCTCTATATTAGCAAGATATTTAGTATAAAATGCTGTAAAGGATCATGAGAGCCCTCACCTCTTCTCTGCTCCTCTTTGTAGGTGAAAGCACAGGACCAGTCAGAGATCAGGGACTTATCGTTGGTGTTGAACTGCGGATGCACTTGCACACAGTACTCCTCACCGGGGTGAAGATCCTGCAGCGAGAGTGTGTACGTGCTAAAGGTCTCATTTTGCTGAATGGTAAATCCAGGTTGGGTAAATCTGTTTGTGTAAACCTGTTTAAAAACATAAAGTCACAAAAGATCCGAATGAGTTCCCATTGTTTCAGGAGAAGTAAAGGATAAGATCATGTAAAAGCAATAGTTTAGCAAATAACGTATACAGTTTTTCACGAAGGTGTTTTGGAGATCTATAGTATCTGTGTGACTTCTTACGACTGCTAGTATTTGTTTCAAAGGGAGGCCCCTTACTTTCAGTGAAGCGCAACCTTAATGCTTTAGCAAAGACGTTTTGTTCAACTTTGTGTTGCACAGTTTGGTGAAGAACCTGTTCTATTCCAGCAAGACTGTGTCCCAGTGCACAAAGCGAAGAACTTGTGGAAGAACTTGACTGGCCACACAGAGCCCTGACCTCAACCCCATCAAGCACCTTTGGGCTGAACTGGAATGGAGATTGTGATCCAGACCTTCTCCTCCAACATCAGTGTCTGACCTCATAAATGCTCTACAGACACAAATTCCCACAGAAACTCCAACATCTTGTGGAAAGCCCTCCAAGAAGAGTGGAAGCTGTTATAGCTGCAAAGGGGGACCAACTCTATTTGGATGTCATTAAGGTCGCTGTTGTTGGCGTCCCAATACCTTTGTCCATATTTTGTATTTATAGTTTAATTGGGGTTTAGGAGGCATTGACTTCTAGAAACTCCTGACCAATCCAAAATAAGGCTACTGACTGTTACATAAAAACTGTTTATATACAATTTTACTTTATAAAATGTGTGAAATTACATGCCATTGTGAGAAAATGCATCGTGCAAGATATTCATTTCAGATGATGCATGTTCTTGGGACTGGGTGTAATTGTACTGCATTAAGCCACATGGTTATTTTCAGCAGTCTATCACAGGGTTTTCGGTTTTCCAGTTTTATTGTCAAATACAGACAACAATGTAGCATCATTACACATAATGAAATTCTTAAGGTGTGTCTCAAATCGTGCACTCGCACACTGACCCAAGCTAAAAACCCGGATGGTGCACTCACAACAGCCAAAACCCCAATGTGAAACGATGGACACACTACGTAGTGGAAGGGGAGGGACTTTCGAAACGTTTTCAGAGTTGAATAATGGCGACCAACAGTGAAATGCCGGTGCAAGATCAAGAGGAGGCAACTGCTTTGTATAAATGTAATTAGGGGTGTAGTAGGGGGTAAACAAAAGCAAATAAAAGCACGAAGAAATTAATTGTGTAAACGAAAGCCAACAGATGTTTTGGCGGCTGGAGGTTCGCAATCAAATGTTAGTCTGTCACTTCCGCTAAGTGCAAAACGTCAGTGTCCCATTTGGGAAAGCACTTCCAACGGCAGTGCGCACTACAGAGGGAAGGGCTCAGTGTGCACTAGCTACTACATTCCAAGTGTGTGATTAGAGACACAGCTTTAGTCTCATGTCCGTCCCCGTCCCCTGTCCCCCCCCAACTTTACAGATAAGTTAAAAAAAATGGAAAAAAGCTACTACAAGAAAAAAAAAAAACATAATAAGAAAATAACATTTTAAAAGATAGTTTAGTATTTACAGATATTAATAGGATGTCTGGTGCAAATAGTGTAATGTGTTATTGGGGTAGTGAGGTATTTAGGATGTGGAAACTGGAAGCTCACTAGGGCTGCACAATATTAGGAAAACATGTGATATGCGATAATGTTGTTGAGTGTTGCGATGGCGATATCACATGCGATAGGTGAGTAAAAACTTAGCCTTTATAGTGTTAATGTTTTTCTGCTTTGGATTTGCTGGTGATAAAGACTCCGACTAGTCTATGCAGAAAAAAATTAAATGCAATGTTTCCATTCAAACATGATCGTTTTTTTAAGAATTTACTTAAACAGAGCATTTAATGCCTCCCATAAAACATTTGAACATTGCTGAAAAAATCCAAAAATATTTTTAAATAAAAATCTTAAATAAATGTAAACATAATTTAAAATATAGTAAGTTCTTAGTCAGAAAAAATAGCAAAAGGAACAATCTATAACAGCAGCACAGAAGATGAAGAAACTGCCAACCAGCCATGCTATTAGAGCTACCAAACACACTGTATTGGACAAAACTTTTGGCAAAGCCTGAATCAGAAAATCAAAAAACTTTATTTACCCGGAGGAAATTCTGTATGTGTTATGTGATCATTACATCAGGAGCTTTAATGACATTGCATTCAAACACATGGCACAGGATTTATGCTCACACTGATGCCAGTGGAGGTTTGGAACGCTTCAGCTATGGAATCAAAGTCAGTGTTGGTGACTTTTACGCACCACGGACCTTAGCAGTCATAGACTCACTCTGTGACTTTATGTGGTTTTCCGCTTGGTGGCTGAGTTGCTGCTGTTTCTAAATGAATCCACCTGCCAATAATTACACTTCCAGTCGGCAGTGGAATATCCAGCAGGGATGAAATAGGATGAAAACGTGGCATCCTACCACGGTACCAGGTTTGAGCTCCCTGAGCTCTTCAGAACGAACCCCTTTGTTTCTCTGAGACTGCATGATTAGGAGCTCGCTTTTATACATCAAAAGGTATGACTGAAGCACCTGAATTTAATAATTAAGGGGTTTATTAACAGTGACATTAAACGAGTATACTTGTGTCAGTGCACTGAGATTTAGTGCGCACTGCTGTGGGTCAGTACTGTCCTAAACAGAACACTAACGTTTTGCACTTAGCGGAAATGACGGACTCACATTTGCTCACGATTCTCTAGCCGCCAGAATATTTGCTGGTTTTACTGCAGTGTACATCAGTAAAATAATTTTATTAACGTTACCAACCAGCTGCCTCCGCTTGAGCTTGTATTTCACAAATCGAAAACACGTTGAAAGCCCCGCCCTTTCGCTACGTGGTCAAAATGGCGCGCGTTTAGTGAAGAGTGTCCATCATTCTGCACTGTGTTTTCTGGCTGATTTCAGTGCAGCATCCGGGTTCTTTCAGTGCATTGAGTTTTAGCTTAGTTTTCAGTGTCAGCGCACTACGCCCTAAAATTGCGCACTAAAAGTGTGCAAGTGCGCGATTTAGGACACACTCAACACCTCTACACTGAACATACTGTGTGTCAAAAATGTTTGGTATATTTTGGAACCCAGCTTTTACCTTTTCATCTTTTTTTTTTCTCCAGTCTATGTTGAAATTGGCACCCCTGAAGAATAACTCCTTTTCTTCGCTGGCCAGTCCTTTTGGTAGAGATATGGTGATGTTGAGGCCAATCTCAGACCCCTGCAGACTCACCAAAGGAGGACCAATGACACCTGAATCAAACACAAATGCAAAGAGGAGCTTATTTTTCACTTCCAGGTGCCACAGAAGTCTGTACTCATAGGCTTTGTGTCACTTACTGTCAGAAATAGGAGTAAATAGTTTTTCAACGATGGGCGACGATCTGTTTCCAAGTTCTGCCCAAACTTGGAGAGTGTATTGATGAAGTATATTCTTCATGTATTTGGAGACATTGAAGGCTGTCCTGGTGATATTAAACACTTTTCTTGGCCGGTTGCTGTCGTAACAACAGTGGAAAGAACAGTTAGACAGTCAGAAACACTAAGGAGTATTCAATATTCTGAATGGTGATATTTCATTAAAAGAGAAATAAAGTCTGGGACTAGTTTAATCCCTGTCTGGAAAAACGGCCCCAGGTAAACTGGATAAGAACAAGACGGATAACAGTAACATGGATAATGATAATCCCAGAATACTTCATAGGTCCTTAGGGAAGACCTTCATCTCAATCTATATTTGAGTAATTGTTCATACATAGTGACTGATTAGAGTTAACATCCAAAGAGGTCAGGTGTATATCCATTAGGGCTGTAACGGTACATGGGCCACGGTTCAGTACATGATGTATTTCGGAGAATACACGGTACGACGGAGAAGACGTGACTGAAGTAATACGGGAACACAGAGGGATCAAAAAGCCCAAGTAAACCTGGGTCGGTGTGTGGTGCAGCTGAAGAGGCTTGTTGATGTAAAATGTGCAGGTTCGCAGTAGTGTTAATTTCGTCAGACGAGACGAGACGAAATATGTTCGTCAACGACCTTTTTTTTTCCATGACTAAGACGAGACGATGACGAGACTGCAACAGAGTCCAAAAATGCTGACTAAGACTAAATTAACATGCATTA
>JBBPDB010143906.1:0-14990 GCA_037974465.1 Brachypetersius altus
TGGACGCCTCCCTCGGGAGGTGTTCCGGGCACGTCCCACTGGGAAGAGACCTCGGGGAAGACCTAGAGCACGCTGGAGAGACTGTCTCTCGGCTGGCCTGGGAACGCCTCGGGATCCCCCTGGAAGAGCTGGACAAAGTGTATGGGGAGAGGGAAGTCTGGGTTTCCCTGCTTAGGCTGTTGACCCCGCGACCCGACTCCGGATAAGCGGGAGAAAATGGATGGATGGATGGATGGGTTTGTACAAATGAGAATCAAATAATGGAGAGAATATTTTGATTTTTAGTCGTCATTCTTGTATTTGGGTTGACAATAAAGGCACTCATAGGAAACACAAACTCATCTGAATATTTGTGTGTACAAATACAACATTGTATAATATAATATAATATAAAATAATGTAAACAAATATTTTCATACACAAATATTTACATATGTTGATACGCATTTCACATCTGTTTTCTATTTATATATTCATATATATTTCCTATATGGATAAATACAGGGAGTTTGCCCTAAGATCAGAAGGTTGTGGGTTTGAATCCCAGGACTGCTAGTGTCATCACTGAGGTATCCTTGAGAAATGTACCATCTCCACATGCTGCCTCCCAGGCACCCCTCTTAGGCGGCTGCACATTGCCTTATTTGGTGAATGGTTTTAATGCAGAGAAAGAATTTCACATTGTTCATGCATGACTAAAACAGGGGTCACTTTACTTTACTATATCATTTGTAATTCAGACCCTGTAGATCATTTCCAAGGATTTCAAAACTTTCACAGGGTGCACATTCACATCTTATTGGAAAATAAAGACACAACACTCTTACCTTCATCACCCTCATGGTGTTTCTCACAGGACAGCCAGAAGCCTGTGTGAAAGTATCTAAGCATGTATTTGTCCTCTCCTGTTTCCCAGATATAGTGAACTGCATTGGCCAGTTTTTTTGCTCTTATTAGTGCTTGTTCCTCCTTCTGCTTCGGGGACAGTGTCACATTTGATTCAGGCTTTTTGGGGTCAGGTGTGGGGGTCTCTGTGTGAAGGTTTGATGTAGATGGAGAGTGGAGAAATGTGAATAAAGAAAGATGAGGGTTAACTTTTGTGAGTCTTATGTCTATATTTCACACATAAAGACTAAACAATTACAGACTATATTTCATAGCTGAACCTTGAAACTAAAGTTCAAGAAATATTTCTTGTTAATTAACATTAGCGTGATTCTTAACCTATAATCTTGAATCTTGATTAATGTTTCTTCTTTCCTTTATGGCCTCTGACTGATAATCTTTTGCATCGTGTTGCTATTTAAAAATGAAGAATATCAAAAATCAAAGAATATGGAAATCAGGTGTTCTTCAATTGAAGAAAAAATACGTATTCTGAATTTGCCGAGCCACTTATACCCTTTGATAATCATTTGCAATGTTTGCCTAAGTACATTTTACAACTCTATATGAGTGTGTTTAATGATGTGGGAGAATTCTATATTGCATGATATTAGTGGATTTTATTTGTTTGATAACGTGTTTCTGTGTAACCCACCTTACAAAGGACCTACATATATATGCAAAGCTACTTTAAGGAAGCTGAAGATGTATCTTCACTTCAGCCTTTAACCAGACCATCTTGTATATATATGGAAATAAATAAGAGACCACAGCAATTTATTTTGAAATCAACATCTCTGTGAGTATGAGAATTATTCCATGCCAGTGCCTGCAAGCACAAGCACCTCATTCTGCTTTATTAGGTACTGATTACTGATCACCTGAATCTTATTGAATGAGGAAAATTATAAAAACACAGCTGTAATCAACACACTTCTCTTGCAATGTGACCAGTTGGATGGCAAAACACAACTAGAAGTTTGTCCAAGTATTGTCATTTTGTTTAAGATTGAACAAGAGATTTGTTTTCTTTTAATTATTATAGTTCTTTAAACATTGCGTAATTTTTCTTATATTAAGATAAGATAATATAACCTTTATTAGACCCACAAGTGGGAAATTTCAATTGAAATATATTGACATTTCCTTTAAAATTATTACTGCAGTGGTCTCTTTTTTACGAAGCTGTATATGCACATATACTGTATATATGTTTTTTTTGTAAATGAGATGTGAGTGTGAAGAAATGTTTTGATTTTGACCAACCTCCACAAAATGTAATGGTTCTGTAATGGTTCCCCCAAATAATTTTTTTATTTTCAGGAACTATGCATACATTTATGAAGACAAATGGCTTCTGCTCACCAGTGGTGTAGGGTTGGCTGTTGTTCTGGCCACAGTTTTTCATCTTCACAGGAGACAGGCAGAGGGGTTTCACCACCTTATGGGTTCCCTCACACCAGTATGAGGTACAGAAGGCCAGCACAGACAGAGTGAGAGCCAGGGAGGTTAGAGAGAGGGACAGCAGGGAACGACTACGCCTGGACATGTGCTCCAGCATCATGGACGAGAGAGAGAACTGGGCCCTAAAGTTTCCTCCTATTATCCTATTAAATCAGACATAAGAAGTCATGAGATATGGGATATGGCCAGGCCTGAGAAGAAACATCATACAGGCTTCTTTTAAATAAAGTCAAATAAAAAGCGAAAATGTTTGAACTAGAGGGGCGATACTGTCATATGAGATTCTGCATGTGACATGGAAGCCCCTGTGGGTCGTTCCCACTTATGGGAGGAGGGCGGATTACAGTGCTCTTAGGACCAGATTGAAGGAGGTTTAGTATCAAGAGGAGGAGTGGTACAAACAGAAGAGGGATAAATAGAGGAATCGAAGAAGTAAACAGGCTCAGTAGCAAAAGGTCAACAAAGTGCGGCGGATTTAGAGCGAGCGAGAGGACGAGAAAAGAAACAGATGTGCTAAGACAACAACGCCCTCCGGTTTTGCCTTCGGATGGATCTCATACGTCTTATATATCCATGTTGTCCATAAGTGGTAATGGCTTACATGTCCACAGACTGGGAATCTTCCAGTGTGACAATTACCAATGAAGGTCACTAGTATTTATCAAAGCGTCTACGATAAATTTCAACTCAGATTTCATCAATACTCAAAATTCATTAATTTAGGACTGTTCAGCCCCTTTGACTGAAATCAAAACATGGTGTTACTACATCTACATTTTTACTACATGTTGTAAAAATGATGTAGTGTTATTACACCATTGTGCAGAAAATCTCGACAATGATTCATTCTATTTTCTCTCCCTCTCTCCCTCTCGCTCTTTGAGTGATTGCTTTCCTGGAGAGATGAGGAGATTTTTTCTGTTCCTTATTTATTCCATGTCTCAAGCAGCACAGTTTTTGTTTAATCCTTTATGATTTAGGTTAATCTCTTGGAGAAAGGTACATCTGTTCGGTCCCTTGATCCCTCTTCAGCAGTCGGTCAGGACACCTGAGCCAGGAGATGAAATAAAAGATGTCAGTATTAAAAAGAGCACCTGTTGCTGGAAATTGTTACTAGCAATGTTGATCTCTATGTCTAATATGCATTAAAAATCATATTTAGTCCTAAATCCATCCATCCATCCATCCATCCATCCATCCAATTATCTAGCTAGCTCTACCTGCTAAATTTATACTGCTAAATAGAATGCATATGATTCTATTTATATTACTAAAACAGAAGAAATAAAACCTAACAGTTAAATAATTTATTTAAAAATGTATTGAACAGGTCAATGTATCAAAATATAATTGTATTTACATGCTTACTATGATGATACTAGGACTAAAGCCAATGAGCTTTTAAAAAATAAGCACATATTCTGATTGTGTGCAATTGAAAATGTAAACAAGCAAGTTTGTACCTATTTTGACATATTTAACATCAAGCAGCCATTTTAAAATATCTAGAAGACAGAACAACCCAGTCAGAGTTTTGCTTTATGTCTGTTTGAAACAAAAGGTTTTTGAATCAAATGCATGGTAAACATGTTACGGTAGAACTGCATTCAAGAACTTCAATATATGTACCATAAACCTGCACATCGTTATACAAGCAATTCTAAACATCTCCATTACTCACACACTGCCTGTCCATAAAGCAGTCCTGACTTTCTTGTTTTTTGTCACTTGATTATTCTTTTGCCTCTGTCTCGCTGCCGCTTGACTATCATTCACCAAAAATCCATTAGAACTTACCTACCACCGATATTACCCCTCCATGCCCTGTTCTCTCATAAGCATTTTCCTTTTGTCCCTTCTTTCTTAGTCACATTCTCTTGAATGAGTTTCTATCACAAACCCACCCAGATTCCCCTTAATCCGCCTAAGTCCATCTGTTCCTCCCTTTTCTCACTATATCTGCTGAATCTTCTGCACCATCCTCCTTTTTTCTCTCTCTCTTTCTCTCTCTTTCCATAAGATTCCAGTGCAGCAAAATATCCATCACCCAAACATCATTTTTGACTCATGACATGCTAAAAAAAAAAGGTGCATTGTATTTATTGATTTAAATGAGTATTGCTTTTTTTGCTTATATAATTTGTTGGAGTGTGTCACTGTTGTTTTATACAATATTGACCACATTTGATTATTGATTCCACACAAAAAATAGTTGGAGAAAATGTAAAAATAATTACATATACCTTAATAATGCATTATCCTGTTTTAATAATTGTAATACTTAAAATAGTAATGTTAAGAGCAAAGTGTGTGCATGTGTTTGTGTGTATCTATCTATATATATTGTGACGAGCTGGCGGGTAGGGACTGGCTCCCATGAGCCTTTTGCGTTTTAGCTTAGCGGCCAGTTTGGCCATTAATGTGTGTTTTTGGGTGTCTTAGTGGGTAAATGTGTCTGTATGGGATGTTGGGGTGGTTTTTAGGTTGCTGTGCGGGTTTATTTGTGGTGTTATGTGTGTATTTGTTGTGTTGGAGCTGTGTTTCAGCTGTCACCCTCACTGTGAACTCGGATTAAAGGAGTAAGGGGCAGGCGAAACACAGCTCAAGATTCCTTGTCAGTGAATGGATGTGCTACCAATTGCAGTCAGTAGGTGGAGTGGTGCATTTGGGTTGGCTTAGTGCAGGCTTGAAGCTGGCAAATACAGCTCGATAGATTGAAGATCCAGTGTCCCTGTCGTCTTCTTCTTACACTTGCCACACTGGTGTCAGTGGGATGGAAGCGCTCTGATGGATCAAGGTCTCGAGGAAGAAATCTCCATGCTGGAGAAGACTCGGGGATCTGCACGCCCAGATGGCGAGAAGCAGAGCTGGGGATGACAGCGGAGAAGTGGCGATGGCGCCGGCACCCTTGGACCCCCGGAAGGCTGTCAAGCTGCCACATTTCGACGGAAAGGCGCCACTGGAGCCATACCTGGTGCAGGTCGAGTTGGCGGCGGTTCATCTCGCCATGGCTCTGGATGGCGAGGCGCTGCAAGTTCTGGTCGACCGCCCGTTGGAGGAGTGCCGGGATTTGAACCAGCTGGTGGCGGCGTTGCAGCAGAGGTTCGACCGGCCGGAGAGAGAAGAGTCGGCGAGAACCCGGCTCGGCGAGCGATGGCGGAAGACTGGCGAAACGTGGGGCACGCTTGCCGGGGACCTTCAGAACCGCCAAGCTTACCCGCGGTTCTCGCCGGTGGCACAGGAAGAACTGGCGCCGCACGCTTTCCTGCGCACGCTCTCACCTGAACGCCTCCAGCAACACATGCGGCTCACAGCGCCGTCCTCCCTGATGGCAGCACAAGCAGAGGCGGAGCGCGCCCTGGCCATATTGGGCGACAAACTCAAGCCCCCCTCGCACCGGAGAGTAGCAGCTGGAGAAACAGAGGAGGAGGAAGCTCCGAAACGGACCGCGGCGACCAGCGCAGAGGGCGGTGCCCCAGAGCTGTGGCACCCACCACGGCCAAGAGGGTGCTACCGTTGTGGACAGTCGGGCCACATAGCATGACACTGCCCAGAGTCAGCGCCAAGCAAAGACCTCGCACCGATGGTGCCGGGAGGGACGCACCGTCCGCTTACCGCCAAGCCCCTCTAAAAAGGTATGGTCCATGAGTGGGACGGCTGGGAGACACGGAAGGTCTCCGCGTGAAGTGCACCGTCGAAGGGATTCGCTGCCGAGCGTTGGTGGATACCGGCTCCACCATCACGATTGTAAGGCCGGGGGTGTTGCTGCACACCCAGCAGCAGAGCCCGCCCGGCTGGGAAGAGACTAATGTGCAGTTCTCCAAGGTGACCTGTGCTAGAGCCAAGATGAGAGGGAAGCGGCAGCTGACCATCACCGTGAACGGAGTGTCAGTCAAGCACGAGGTTTGGCTAGCGGATGTGGTGGAGGAGTGCATCCTGGGCCTGGACGCGCTGGAAAAGCTAGAAGCAACAGTGGACGTCGTGGCGGGCCAGCTGCGCGTGGCTACGAAGAGATGCTCGTCCCAGCAGAGCGCCCAGACCATCCCCCGAGACACGCCAAGCCGTCCAAGAACTGTTGCGGAGAGACAGCGAGGGGCTCGACGAGGGTCAGCGGGCCAAGTTGGAACTATTACTGATGCAGAACGAAGACCTGTTTGCAGCCAAGGACGAGGAGTGCACACGGCCCTGGTTCAACATTACATCGAGACAGGGAACGCTGCCCCAATCCGCCTGCGGTCACACTGGTTGTCGCTGGCCAAGCGTCAAGCGGCTGAACAGAAAATTGAGGAGATGGCAGCAGCAGGAGTTATCAAGCCCTTGGACAGTCCCTGGACAGCCCCAGCTGGTCAGGAAGAAGGACGACAGTTCTGTGTGGACTAATGGCGCCTCAACACGGTAACGAAAAAAGACTCCTACCCTTTACCGCGGATAGATGATGCGCTAGATTACATTGCAGGCTCGCGGTAGTTTACTTCGCTAGACATGCGTAGTGGGTATTGGCAGGTAGAGCTAGTTGAGGGCGCCAAACCTAAGACGGCCTTTACGATTGGGCACGGTTTATGGCAGTTCCGGGTTATGCCGTTTGGCCTTTGTAACAGTCCAGCTACGTTCGAAAGGCTCATGGAACGCGTACTTAGTCACATACCTTGGACAAAATGCGTGGTTTATCTGGATGACTTGCTGGTGCACGCTAGGATGTTCGAGGGGGTGGTGCAAAATTTAAGGCAAGTACTCGGAGCCATTCGTACAGCCGGCCTGTGACTAAACCCTCACAAATGCACGCTGTTTAAGAGAGAGGTAGCGTTCTTGGTGCACATAGTCAGCGGGGAAGGGGTAGCCACTGACCCGGCTAAGGTTGTGGCGGTGCGAGACTGGCCAACGGCGCGTAATGTGAGAGAGGTGCTAGTCTCATATTACCGGAGGTTTGTCAAGGATTTTGCTGCGGTGGTACGGCCCTTGCATCGGTTAACAGAGAAAGGGGGGCTTTCCGATGGTCCGCAGAGTGCGAGATGGCATTTACACAGCTGCGGGAGGCATTGGGGAAGGCTCCAGTATTGATGAGCCCGGATCTGGCAAAGCCGTTCGTGGTGGACACTGACGCGAGCAATGGGGGTGTAGGCACGGTGTTATCGCAAGTCACGGAAGCTGGTGAGTGTGTTGTCGCGTACTATAGCCGAGCTTTGAGTTGGCCGGAGAGAAACTACTGCATGACGCGGCAAGAGCTTCTCGCCTTAGTCAAAAGTCTGCGCCATTTTTGCCCCTATCTGTGCGGACAGAGATTTCTGCTCAGGATAGATCATGCGTCACTCACGAGCGATCCGACCATATACCAGATTCAGGGCTGGATTGAGCAGGTGCGTCAGGCCTGGGTGGGAAGAGATAGCCACCTCCGATTTAGAGCAAAAGGCTTATCGGCCCCAGTGGGAGACCCGGTGGGAGTTGAGGCAAGGGCTGTGTTACCGGCGGTGGCAACATCCGGACGGACAGTGTGTGTTGTGGCAGCTGCTGGTGCCCCATGGAGTGCGTGAGGAGGTCCTGCGTTCAGTCCACGGCGCAGTAGGGGTTGGACACTTCGGGGCGTCGAAAACCTTAGCACGGCTAAGCAGCCACTTCTATTGGCTGGGCTGCAGGCAGGACGTGGAGCTTTTTGTTCACTGTTGTGATGCCTGTACAGCCAAGAAGGGTCCAGGGGGTCAGTCGCGAGTGCCAATGCAGCTGTACGTAGTGGGGACTCCTATGGAATGGATTGGGGTAGACGTGCTCGGACCGTTTCCGCAAACTGAGATGGGGAACCGTTACGTGCTGGTCGCGATGAATTATTTCACGAAATGGCCTGAGGCATACGGCATCGCGGACCAGAGCGCGGTAACCGTCGCGGATAAGTTAGTGGAGGAGTATTTCTGTAGGTTTGGGGTGCCTGAGGAGTTGCACAGCAAACAGGGGCGGAACTTCGAAGCTCAGTTGTTCGGGGACATGTGTCAGCGGCTGGGCATCCACAAGACACACACCACGCCGCTACACCTGCAGAGCGAGGGATTAGTGGAGCGTTTCAATCACACGCTGGCAACCCAGCTGCCGATCTTGCCGGCATTTGTGTTGTTATGTGTGTATTTGTTGTGTTGGAGCTGTGTTTCGACTGTCACCCTCACTGTGAACTCGGGTTAAAGGAGTGAGGGGGCAGGCGAAACACAGCCCAAGATTCCTTGTCAGTGAACGGATGTGCTACCAATTGAAGCCAGTAGGTGGTGTGGTGCACTCTGTGTTGGCTTGGTGCAGGCTTGAAGCTGGAAAATAAAGCTCGAGAGATTGAAGATCCAGTGTCCCTGTTTTCTTCTTCTCACGCTCGCCACAATATAGAGATCATCCACAGTACCAAGTTCCTTGGAGTTTGCATCACTGAGAACCTCATGAGGACCCTCAGTACCTCCACAGCCCCAATTCTTTCAACATTCTGCAGAGGAACTACAGAAAACATAGTATGAAACACTTTCTTGTGCCAGGGTTTCAGACTCCTAAATCAGAAATGAATAACTAATTGTACAGCACACATTCACACACCCTGAATGGACCTGCTTCCTTTCTCCCAATCACACTGCCCACACTCACTAAACTACTCTACTATTAACAAAGAAAAGCTACTCCACAACTGCTTCTGTACATCCCCTGTATTTATTTATATACTGTACATTTGTTTCTACTCCTGCTGCTACTTTCTATCTGTGCACAATTATTTTTTGCGGTCTACCTCAATCTTTGCTTTCTTTCGCATTTTTGCACATTTAATGACTCTGCGGCTTGTACATGTCATAATGGACTCTCTTTAGTCATGTCATGCCCACATTTGTGTAGTCTTGTGGTGTTCTGACTTTGTGTTGCACCATGGTCCTTAGAGGAACATTATATGGTTGAAATGACAATAAACACTGATTTGACTTGACGTACTCGACTTCAGGAGTTAGGGCCCACAGCTAAACAGCTGACAATATCGCTGAGGTTCAAGATGAAGGTACGACCTGCAGACACAAAAAGTCTGGATCTGGTAGTAGAAAACCAATTAATGCAACTTATGGGCCTGATGCCATCTGTACAAGGTAAGCAAAAGAAACAAATTCTGTACAAAAAAGATGAAATTATAATAATGAAATACTTAAAATAATTAAAACACAGTGAGAAAATCCACAACAAAATAGCATTGGTTTATTGCACGGGTTCTTTTGTGGGTGTGTGACAGTGGGAGGAGTATCTGATAGCAGTTGGGATTTTCTGTGGCGTTCAGTTAAGCACTTTATGCTGGTGAATCTATGGCTAAAAGTGTTACTCAGATCAGCCACATCACTGTGGAAAGGCTGATCAGCACTGTCCATGATGGACTGAAATCTAGACAATGTTCTCCTTTCAGCCACAGTCTCTAAGTTGTTGAGTTCCTCGCCGACCACTGAGCCCACTTTCCTGATCAGGTTGTTGAGTCTCTTGGTGTCTTCCACTTTCATGCTGCCACCCCAGCATTCCACAGCATGGAAAATGGTGCTGGCCGCTACAGGCTCATAGAACATCCACAACAACTGCAACATTCAGGCAGGCTAAATGGTGTTGAAGGCACTGGAGAAATCAAAGAACATGATCCTCAGGGATCCACCTGGCTTTACTAGGTGGCTGCAGGCACAAGTGCAGCAGACATAAGATGGCAATGCGAACTGAAGGGGATCTTGCGCTGGAGAAGCAGGACCAGTCTCTCAAAGACCTTTATGCTGTATGAGATGAGTGCAACTGGCCTGTCTGATGGGTCACTGGGCATTCTTGTGCAACAATGCCATTATAACTGATACACCACACACACTGTTATGCCAGTCCAGTGCCAGTGTCCCTGTTGGATGGTCTGTCACCCCAAATACTAGAAGTCTTAAGCAACTTGCAGCAGCAGTCTTGTGATCTGAAACTGGGCCAGACGGTGTTTCGCAAAGTGTGCATAACATTGACATTTACACTGTGATTACACACTTTTTTTCATATAACCCGAAATGTTGAGCAGTGTTAAGAGCTCTTTATAGGTAAAGGTTAGGAAGCTCTTCTTTAGAGCACTGTAATCAGGGCCTGTTAACATTCATCAACAGCGTTAATGTTCAAAGATTTACAAACAAGCTTGAAAAGATTCCAGTTTGAACACTTTTTACGTGTTTTCTCCAGTTTATTTTTGTAATGTCCACATTCACAGGATACACCACACTTAAACATGATTGAATAAATAGAATGAGAAACATAAGAACTGGGCCAGTGAAGTTGAAATTGCAATTTCAGGTTACAAATTCAGGGCTAAAATGTAAAATGTCAGCTTTTATTCAGGATAAATCACAACAAATGATGTTAAAATGTATGAATAAGCACACACAGACAAAAGCCCACATTCTATACTTCAGCCTCACACTGAGCTTTTGGTTGAAAATAGAAAATTCACGAACATGCTGTGAATAAACATATTTAGGTAAAATTTTACTTCACTGTCCCACTTCGGCTTCTCAACGTATTTATCTATTCTGACAAACTAGAATGACACTGAATAAGAAAGGTCAGTTTTTCTACATGATTATGGTTCTACTGACCTTACAGTCCCATAACGTTTCAGAGCAGTTCTGGTTAAAAGTGAAAAAATCTAAAGCAGCAAATAAAACCAATGAAACACAAGTATAAAATGCATACACTCAAAGTACACTTGGCAGCCGCTTCATCAGGCACACCTACTTTCTAGCTGTAGCTAATAGGTTGCCATACATTTTACAGTCAGCTGTAAGCGGGCTGACATAATGTACAAATGTACAAAGACGACCTGTGTTACACTTTAGCATGGTCATGTCGATGCCGGAATGCAAATCACACAACAAACCTTGAACCTGAACTCAAATGGCTTCAGTGCAGCAGTAAAGCAAACGATCTGTTCAAATTTACAATTCAACCATTATGTGTCATATACATTTCATATACATTTATAAATAACAACTTTACTGGTCAAATAACATACTATACAGAAAAAAACACCTGTTGATTGCCATAACAGAACACAAGATTACACCATCACAGAAATAATCAACCTCCAAAATCACCATTATTCTCACTCAACATATTCAGGGTTAGGTTTACAAGTATTCATGCTTATTTTCTCCAAAACACAGAGAAAAGAATACATGTACAGCATATTGTTCTTAATGCTTCTCAAAGTTTTCTCACACACACACACACACACACACACACACACACACACAACAGGCTCTAAGGTGGCATTTAGTTTGGGGATAAGGGAAAGTTCTGGGGAGGGGACTTCACAGCTCTTGCTCCATCCCTCAGTGAAGACCTCTGAGGAAAGCAATATCTGTAACTTCCACGGGAGCATCAGCTGTCTGTGGCATTGGGATGTTCCACATGAGAAAGATCTGCAATCTGCAAGACCACAAGACACTGCTAGTCTGTAAAAATAGAGCCAACATTCTTTTGTGCTTTCTTCCTTAATAAATGTTTTGCTGTAGGGGGATAAACATTTATGTTATACACACCAAAAAATTAAGGCGTCAAAAAGGGATTTCTGGAGTGAAAACGACTTTCATTTCCCTAAAGAATCTTTTAATTGATGCAAATGAGATGGTGGAATCTCAGTGTGGAAAAACCATCGTAACTTTTATGTATTAAATAATCATACACCGACATTTTTCCTAGAACCATGGCTACTCAGTGGCTACTTTTAAAGTGAAGGCATATCATAGATTTTTGGTACTGAGAGTTTCTTGTTGTCTCATGGGATGCAGATGGTTATCCTTGGTCAGGAAACCCTAGAATCAGCTAATGGTTAATCCTATACAGGCAAAGTCAAATTTGCGTGGGTGGTTTTCTACCTTGTAGAAAGCTTGTGATCTACTCATGGACAAAAAAAGGATAAAAGATTACTGTATAACATAATGGATGGTTCTGGGTAAATGGAAAAGACAAACGATCTCAGGATTGCTGTTTATTTTGATGCAACAGTATGATTGGGTCATGCAAGAGGCTGGTTAAATCACAAAGGGAAAACAAACCAGAATACACAAGGATGTGATGGTTATAGCTAGGACTGGGTTATTTATTTATTTATTTTCCCCAGTATCAATACTAAAACATACTTAATCCGTCCGTTGCAGGGGAATTGTAAAATAACCAAATAATCTAGCAACGGATTCGTCTGACTTGTTTTCAGGTGGTTATATAGCTAAAGTTAATCAAACAAATAAATAAATATAAAGATAGATAAACAAATAAATACATAAATAGTATGCAAGTATTATGTCTAAAGGTCCAGGGCTTGGTCATACCAACATGTTTTGTCGTACCGGTGTCTTCCAAGAACCAAATATCTTTACCTAGCCCTAGTTACACCTTCACGAAAAAGAGAGGACCAAAAAATGAGGTATACCTACAATGGTTACATTTGTCCACACAGCAATAATATATACTCTATATTTCAAAATTACAAGATCACAGACACTCGTACAGAAACACATCTGATTTTGGACTCTCTCACTCTCTCATACACACACTTTTTCCCCCAGTCACTCTCTCTGGCTCAGTTATTTCCTTGTGTTTTCAAGCCAGAGGTTGGCATGGCATTGAGTGATGGCTGTTTTGGTTTGGGTTTGATAGACATCAGTGAGTCGAGGTCCACCAAGGAGGCTCCTTCCCCGAGGAAACTATCTGGTTTTTTGGACTCCTCTCCAGCTGCACCTATGGAGTTAAAGCTCAAGTTATTTTTTAAGCTCAAAGAAACATCACAGCTGGAGAACCAGAGTTGGGCAATATATTCTTAGTTTTTATGGTGAATTATACCACATTCTGTCTGACTGCATGTTTCATTGGGATCATAATTAGACTGGTTTTATTTGGATTTAGCTGTGTATAGGGAGAAACACTGAATAAAAATCATTTGTACATTTTTTTGTTTTTAATGCTATTTTTAAATGGTAATTTCTTGTCAATTTTAAAATGTCAATTTAACATGTTAGAAACAACATCATTTTAATCTGATTTTGTTATGTTGCACAATATAAGAGGTTTCAGGGAAATGGATTCATGTAACTTGTTTGTCGAAGGTTATACAGACAGAATGGTTTATGGGAATCACTAAGTAAATAAATAGAGACATGTTTAATAAAAATAACTGGAGAAAGGCTTTTTGTAACATTAGCATTCTGATGGAATCATTTCTTACATTAAAAAACGAAGTGGATCAGGTGAAGTGATGACAATACTTTGAATAACAAGTTGTGAAGAAATTTAAATGATTATTTAATGCACCAAGTGCATGAAATGTTGTAGCAGCAGAAAGAAGAAGAGAAGAGGAGAGATGTGTGGAAATGTGAGAGGAGAAGAATTTTTAAACTGGTCCTACTCATTCCCCAGGCATCTGAACTTCCTCCATCACCAAAGGGATCGTCTATAGCTGTGCCATCGGCGGGAGCTGCTGGAGCACCCCAAGGATCGTTAGCAGAAAGAGGTGAAGCTAAAATTAAAAAAAACAAAAAAAAAACCACACCACAAACTATGTTTAGAAAAGTAATAGGAACAACTGAGCTTCAATATGGTGAAAATTATTTGACCATATTCTTGATGAAAAATGGTAAGATGGAGCATTTATTCATCCAATCAAAGGAGGATAGTCAGAGCTCAACGTAACAAACAGTCCAATGCTGTAGTGTAGGAAGTCCTGAGCATCACAAAGGAAACAATGTTATTATGTAGTATTTTCTTCCATTTGTTGTTATCATTACCATATGGATAGTAAATGCAGGTGCAATACACTGTTTTCTTGCTCACAGAAATAGCATGAAATCTCAATTAATTATTTGTATCTCCGTCACAGTCCCTGACAGGCAGAGTACTAAATGATTCAGTAAAAACAACTGCTGTTATATTTCATTGCCTTGCAAGAACTTCTAAAAAAAAATGTATTACAAAACATTAAACTGTGCTAATTTAGTTTTATTTAACCCGCAACGTTTCAGATTACTACTTCTTTAAAGAAAAAACAGTACTTTCTAAATTAAAAAATTTTTTTTTTTAGAGATCCTAGAATTTCAAATACCTTTTTAAATCAATAATCCTATTCCAAATATATTTCACAATATATTCAGTGAAGACATTGTGTGTGTATTTGTTAACTTTATTAACTTGAAGCTACTAGGCAACTAGGCATGACTGAAGCAACTAAGCAACATTTTAGCGTGACCCATCTGGCCTATACAAAACAAATTACAGAGGAAAATCACATTTGACTAAGCCCTGTAAACAAGCGTGTTGTGCCAGCAGTGAAAGTGATAATGAAATGTTACGTAACAGTTTGATCTTTTGGAACCGGACTGGTTAGCAAAGTCACACCAACTACAGAATAAATCTAATCAGTGGCGTCTGCTGATTCTCTAATGCACCAAAACAATATATGCGTTTGGATCTGAACAGCACTCTAAATGAGCTCTGTCTCTGTCTCACACTCTCTCTCTGTCTCACACTCTGTCTCACACGCTCTCTCTCTCTCTCACACTCTCTCTCTCTCTCTCTCTCACACTCTCTCTCACACTCTCTCTCACACTCTCTCTCACACTCTCTCTCACACTCTCTCTCACACTCTC
>JBBPDB010143932.1:0-14988 GCA_037974465.1 Brachypetersius altus
TCAGTATAGAACTAGCTTCATCACAAACACTGTACCTGCAGGAGACACTACACACAGATCTGAGATCAGCATGAAAATCACTACAGAACCCACAGAAACTGATACAGGATGATATTGACCTGTTGACCTGTGCAATCAACAGGGCAGGGGTGGCAAAACTTTTGCACACAACCCCACATTTCTATTTAGAAATTGTGTCTGATTCTTAAACCACTGACCTCTCAGTCTGTTCCAATACAGGTTTTGGTCCCACTGTGCTATCGGGTAGCATTAATAAGACTACAAGCTACATAAACCTTTCATGACAGTTGACATTAAGCTACATAGACATTTATAAAGGCTTATTCCAACAAGTGTCTACTTTCTGGGGAGAAAGAGATCAAATCAGCCTTTAAGATCAGTAACACTGGTCATAGTGAGCCTTCATGAACTGTAATGTGGTGTTATGTCAGCTGTTATAACAGGCTTATATAGATTATATGAGTCGATATGAATTCTACACTTGAGTAAAGTGGTACGTACTGGAAAATCAAACATATAACATGGAATTCAGGCTCATATATAGTGTCATGAATGCAGCGTTACATTTTTGAAAAAAAGTTGATTGTTTATATTCGATTCTGTGTAAAATTTCAGTGCATTTGCAGAAAAAAACATGTTTTTAAATGTGTTCCCTGTCAAAGATGTGTCGTTTTTTTTACTTCAATCAATAAAACTTTCTTTAACTGGATGTCAGAACTGTCAGAAGCAATCTTTATAGCACATGATGCCTGTTGGGATACACCTTTCCTGTATAAATGTGATTGTAGGCTTAGCTCAGTTGTTATAAGGGCTTATGAAGATGTTCTGAACAGTAAAGACGCTCCTGGAGGTTTATCTCTGAGTCAATGGATATGAATGCCCAGAGTGTGTGTTGAAGCTACTAAGGCTGACCCTGATGTGTCTCACAGAACGGCCAATTAATTTCCAAGCCTCTCGTTTACAGTGCCGCCGTTTGAAAGCCCAGACAGGAACTCTCCCTGAGCGTCCCGGGGAGCCGTTCATCGTCCCTCTTGTTGGTTTTGCTTTGTTGCTTCCCATTGAAGCGCCACTTAAGCATCTGGTCCTGCATTCAGCCCAAAGCCTGACCCTGGGGGCTGCCAGGCAAGGTCACCCTCGATGTCGCCGGACAATAGCGTGGCTACACGACCCCTTCTCACTTCAAAAAAAGCCTTGACACGACCAGGCTGACCTCATCTCTCAATGGCACTCCCAGAGAACTTGGGGTGGGGTGGCTTTGTTGGGACCCTCAAAGCTACGCAAGCCTCCACTCTACAGCCAAGCCATACAGGAAGATTCACATTGAGAAGAACAAGGGATTTAAAAGACATAATGCACAAAAAAACAAAGCTGAATGAGTTAATCTGTGTAAAAGAAAAGAGTTTCGCCGGCCTAAGCTCATCAAAAGCCTCGTGAATTTAAGAGAAAGGGTTTCGAAGTTCAGAAATCTGTAACATTAATCTGGTACAGTGATCGTAGGTTAAAGTTACTATGACTTATGTAAGTGCTACTATGCCTTTTGGGGGCAAGAGTGAGGCGATTCAGGCACTTTGCGGGATGCTAACTTGTTATAAACTTTCTTCTCGGCTACATACGCAAGTAATCTTTGGCCAAAATCTTTCCATTCTAGGGTAAACAAGTTCCCCTGAGATCCACAGGAAGTTGGAAACCAGGGGCCGTATTACAGAGGCCTCCGATGTTAAGTACTGTGTAAAGTTAAAATAGGACGATTTAAGGTTTTCAGTTTGGTATTACAGAAGCTAATCCGAACTGGATTTAGGAATCCTGTCTCATCTCGAGTTAGGAATCTAACATCGGTTATCGACTTTTATGTCTGTTACCTAGCAACTAACGCAACATGTGATCTGGTGAAGTAACTGTTACCTGCTGCCACGTGTAAGATAAGAAAAGACAAGATAAACCTTTATTTGTCCCACAAGTGGGAAATTTGTTTTGCCAACAGTAGAAAGAGGACAGTACAAAGTTAAAAAATTAAGAAACAACAGAATAAAAGAAAATATTATACTAACAGTGCAGAATAACTGTACGAGGCTCCAGTCCTTAACACTGTATCGCCAGAGTATCTTTGTTACTATCTTCAAAATATGGATATTAAACAGCGTCATGCTCTGAACTTTAAGCCAGACGAAACAGGCCTATGTGGACAAAAGTATTGGGACACACACATACTCTCTTAAACACACACTTAAACACACACTCCTTCACTCTCTCACACACACACTGACACACACACACACAGTCAAAGACTTGCTTAGCGTAAAAAATGAAGTGTATTTGTTCATTGTACCACAACCGGGAGAGCCCCGCACTGATGGGCCAAATTACCCGTGGTCTAAATAATCAGCTGGCGACAGTTCAGACAGCGGAAGTGTTTCCTAAAGTTAGGAGAGTTTATTTAAGTTTTTTGAGGTTAGGATGCTTCTGTAATGCACTTTTCTTAAGTTAGGATAAGAAAATTGGCCTAGGAACGGTTGTTCTGTAACGGCTTTTTTCCTAAATAAGATCCTAAACTGCCGTTACCATGGTTACCACACAGTTAGGATACGATTTTCAAGTTAGGAAGTTTCTGTAATACTGCCCCTGGTGTCTGATTGCTTTGGTAAATGGGGCGCTCAAACATAAACAGCTCAGCACCAAGACGAGAAAGCGTGGCGCAAGAGGCCCGGACGTTACAGTCCCCTGTACTCAGGGGTGTATAAATATAGACACAAATGTCTACATTTATATTGTTGTATTGATTGTATAGTGTGTTTTTTTATATTATACTGTTGTATCTATTCAATTATTTTTACTGCTCTTAACTTTGTACTTTCCACTTTCTGCTGAGGCCATGCAAATCTCTCACTTGTGAGACTAATAGGTTTATCTTATCTTACACACAGCCTCGTGTCTGTTCTACCAAATGGTATCAAAGCTTCTGCTCTGGTTCTGCAAGATTATGGAACAGTTTCATACTGACGACCATCAGAACTCTGAATGTACTTAAATGTCTAGTCCCTGTCTAACCTACTACTATTCCAGTGTACTACCACACTTTATACTTCATATACTTCTCATATTACGCTTTCAACAGTACCTGCACTTCACCTTCGTTTTATAGCCACAACAAGCACACTCTTATTTCATAAGCTTATTATTTACACACACTCAGCGTTGTTCAATACTATTAACTTTTTTCTTTTGTGCAATATCATACTTACAGGGCACTACTAGTCATACTGGAAGGTTTACATCCAATTCACACTATACTGTTACACTGATGTATTGTCTATATATCGTATTGTTTCAGTTGTAACTTGTACTTTGTTGAAAGTTGCTATGGAGGCTCATGGAGACATGCCTCATCACACTAAGTACATGTTCTGCTGATAACAATAAAGTAAGCTTTAACCTTAACCAGGGTCACAAAGAGTGCTGGAGCCTATCCCAGTAGTCACAGAGCAAAAGGCAGAGAAAAACCCCAGAAGGGTCACCTGAGACAAATACATTAATGGGCAATGAAGCACCTCCACTGAATGGAAATCAAAGCGGAGAACATCCATGGCGTTTCTCATCCAACATCGTTAATCATCCAACATCAGTACTAATTCTCTTGAATGCAATCAAACTCCAGGACTGGAGTTCCACACCCCATGATCTAGTGGGACGCCATCCTAGAAGAGTAGAGACTGTTACTGCTGTAAATGAGACACATTCTATTAGTACCTTTGATAAGCAGGTGTCTATAATCTTTTGGAACATTTTCTGACTTTCAATATATATGAACAAAAGTATTGGGAAACCTCAGTACACCAACAGGGACATCAATCACATTGCATTCTAATACATAGACTTTAATGTGAAGTTGGTCTCCCTTTGCAACTATAACAACTTCCACTTTTCTTGAGAGGCTTTCCACAAGATATTTCCACACCAAACCAATCCAACTGTGTATGTGTGGAGCTTGCTTTGTGCACTGGGGCACAGTCATGCAGGAATAGAAAAGGTTCTTTCCCAAACTATGTCCTCAAAGTTGGAAGAATGCCGTTATCCCAAATGTCTTGGTTTGCTGAAGCATTAAGATTATGCTTCACTGGAAGTAAGGGTTTTAGCCCAAACCCTGAAAAACAGACGTGTCCCAATACTTTTGTCAAAACAGTGTCGTTTAGTAGTAGAGCGTCATCTGTCGGTTAAGAGCTGTAACTAACAGCCAATTTCCCCTCAACAAACGATAGTGGGCAGTAAGCGATTCCTCGTTGTTCTCTAACTCAAAGAAGAAGAGAGAGCAACGTGAGAGCCATGCCGAAATCAAAGAGGGATAAGAAAGGTATTTAAATACCTATATATTATATTTATGTTCTTATTTGAAATCTTGAATGTGTAGTGTAGTTACACAGCTGATTGATATCACATTTGACAGGTGGCAGTGAATGTGAACCACGTGTCTAAAACTTTTAAGATAAAAAATCAGTTCACATGTGGACATCGTGGATTATTTTCTCCACTTATGTATATTAACAATTCTCAAACTAACACTGAGCCCACGTGATCTCCGTTTCAGGCAAAATTTTCTGGATAACCTATAAGCTCCCTTGTAAATCCATACACTGTGTCCTGGCTTGGTGGATCTTGTTGGTAGTCCAGCATTAGTTCATACTGCATTATTATAGTGCATTACTTCTAATTATAATTATGTCCAATCACAGATCCACCAAGTATAAAAGGTACATTATACAAATAATACCAAAATATAAACATAGACATCAGTTTAGATCCACCAAGCCAGGATTAATGGCTTAGTGGATCTAGTTGCTGGACCAGTATATTAGTTTATATTGCATTATTATAGTGCATTATTTCTAATCATGATCCATTGTGACACAGTATTTCTGATGCAACAATTTATGGGGTGAAATTACTGTGTGCACTATGACTGTGTTTGTCAATGTGTACATACATGTACTTATAAAGCTTTTGTTCTATTTGTAGAGTATATTCTTTATACTATACAGTTGTGTTGTGTGGCTTTTATTATATTGGTTTTGCTGATCTTACTTTTGTTCTGTCCACTTTCTGCCATAACAATACAACTTTCCCACTTGTGGGACTAATCTCATCACTTCTTCTCTGTCTGTAGTGTCCTTGACTAAAACAGTCAAAAAAGGGCTGGAAGCAAAGCAGAACTTGATTGAGGAGGTCAGTGAATCAATAATAGTCATTTTACATCTTCTGTAGTCAGAATATATGGAAAAACATCACATTTAACCCCATTCCAACATCTCCTCCACCTACCCAGCTCAGAAAATGTGTCGACACGTATAGGTACGTGTTCATCTTCTCTGTGGATAACATGAGGAACAGCAAACTCAAGGACATCAGAGCAGCTTGGAAACACAGTCGGTGAGAGAGATCTGCCAGTACCTTTTTGATAATGCTGGGTTTGAATGAAGACAGTTGTGGTATAACATGATGTGTGTTGTTTGTGTGCAAGTTTCTTCTTCGGCAAGAATAAGGTGATGATGATCGCGCTCGGGAAAGGACCAACGGACGAGTATAAGGATAATCTGCATAAGGTACTGCACTGCTTGATCTGATGGGTCATAGCTTGCGTTTGTGCTTTGTTGGGTTTGGTTTGGATCATTTGACTCTCTTTTTCAGGTCAGCAGGTTTCTGAGAGGAGAAGTGGGCGTCTTGTTCACAAACAAAACCAAGGAGGAGGTACAAGAGTAAGTGCAAATGCACATTATTGTTGCTATTGAATGCATAGAGGCTCCACATTTCTTATACTGTGGTTCAGCCAAACTTCTGTGGCTCCGTATCAACGTTCACCAAAAAGTATTTGGTACAGTGTTAAATATTTACCATCTAGACAGTAATACTACATGTTGTGCCATGTTTCTTGAATTAAAAAGGCTTGAAGTTTGTAAATATTGTTTAAAAATATGTGTTAATGCCCTCTGAGGAATCCATATGTGGAAACTAAGCTAATTTTTAAGTCATGGGTTTTGTGATGTCACAAAACCATCACATTTACATATCTCTTTATTCAGCCTACAGCTGTATCAGTGTCTTGAGGGGCCAAAATAATTGTACTCTTGTTGATTACATGACGCTTCGTTAAGACACCCAGTGACTCACCTGGAGCTGTTATTTGTCACCCTGTCTAACACTGTGATTGGTTAGCACTCACTTGCATATTGCAGCGTTCTGTGATATCAGTATTGTACAGAAAGATCTTAAAAATGAACAGACTACGCAGCCCCAGTATAAACAGTGCACATCTTTATTGTAATTCTGCAGCTGCAGTTTGTGCTGGTATTCTGTTGCGTTTTGGAAGAGTTTATGCAGCATGAAATGTTTGTGTCCTTCAGGTATTTTAACAGCTTTAAGGAAGTGGATTACGCGCGGTCCGGTAACATCGCACAGATGGCGGTGACGCTTGACGAAGGGCCACTGGAACAGTTCACACACTCGATGGAGCCTCAGCTCCGACAGTTAGGACTTCCCACAGCTCTCAAGAAAGGTAATGTAGCTTTTTAAGAAGAGCCTTTTCATTTAATGACTGGTGTTAAGCAAACTAAATCAAATTTACACAATCCTCCTCAGAGTTAGTCACTCAGCCAAGATGTATTTTGGTGTCTGAAGCTCATTTTAGTGGAGTTAAAAGGCTAATGTAGCTGTTAAATAATGGATGCTCATACAGCAGGTGTACGGCATGCCTGAATTTAAATAGACTTGATTATGTGGTTGCTGTATGACGTTCTCTGTGAAAATGGACTTAAGTGCAAAATTGAAGCTTTAAGCTATTCAACATGCTTCAGTCCATGTGTGTAAAACAGTGTCAGAAATCACAGAGCTGTTGGGCAGATGTTAAGAGTCTTCCCCAAGAGTAGGAGTCAAAGCACTCCTGCTTGAAAGGCTGCGACGTTGGTCACTACACTAACAAACTACATTACTTATTCTGACAATGCTTGGGGCAAATGTTCAGTTCTATTTGATGTATCTAAGCTTTTATAACCTGCATCTGAAGGTGCTTTCACACCAACCTTCTCTGGTCCAGACCCTAAGTTTTCACTTCGGTCCGAACCAGAACCAAAACAGGCGTAAAAGCGCCTCCGATCCACACTTGCAGTATTAAACAAATGAGTTGGTTTTGGTGTGCATTAAACTGATGGTTTGTTTGCAGTGTGATCGTTGGACGGTCCTGACTTTCAGAACAATTATGTTGAAGGAGGCTTTTGAAGCAAAAGAACCAGAAGAAAATTAAAAATTAGCCAAAGTGGAACAGAAGGGAGAGGAGAAGGCAAAATATATAGCAGTAATCCAAAGTCAGCTTGGGAAAAAAATGACACCGATTTTGTTAGAGGATGAGGCGCAAGGAATATGAGCTCAGTAAAGCCACCTGAAGATAAAGAAACTGCAGCAGCGGGATATAAAGCAGAGCAGTGTCATCAGAAAATAGTGATGTGGCGACAAACCGAAAGGGCAGTTTTCCTCTTTTACTCTCCAGCTCTTCGTCAGACGCGTGCCTGCACGTAATGTAACAAATACATTAACCTTAATCTGGACGTTCAGATGTGAAAACACCCTGAATTAGACTTGCACTCCAGTGCAGACTTAAAGAAGCAAACGTCAAACGCTAAACCTGATTTAGCCACAATCAGCTACATTTGGAATGAGGAGCATAATTGTGCAGTTTCTGTTCTTTTGCTGAACCATCACTTTAAACTGTTTAATAGAATTAGCCATTATTCATATATTACCAATACCATAAATATAGTCCCTTATTCGAATAAATCTGTCGACTGTATTTGATCTATTTTATGCCATGTATCTCTATGTTCGGCCTCTTGAAGCCATAGCCCTCTTTTCCTTGAAATATGTATCTGCAGGTCATGTTAACACTAAATTGAATAACAGATCAAAACTGCACTGATGGATGGGCTTCTCCCAGTGAGTGTAAATAAATGCTGTCTGTCTGTGAAATGTATGTGCAGGAGTGGTAACGCTACTGAAAGATTACGAAGTGTGCAAAGAGGGAGATACGCTCACTCCGGAACAGGCTCGAGTTCTGGTAGGTAGACCGAACATTACATTTACTGTTTGAGAACTTGGGTTCTGCAATTGTTCATGTCTACTCATGAGGATAAAAATATGTAGAATATGCAGGGAATTTGTTGTAAATTCCGCTATATTTAATGAATTACATTATAATAAAATAATTGCATTATTTGATCATGTTTCAAAGTGAGAAAGATGGAGCTTTAACAAAGACACCTGTGTCCATTTATTTCAGAAACTCTTCGGGATTGAAATGGCTGAATTCAAAATAACCATCAAGTGCATGTGGAACTCGGAGTCTGGAGACTTTGAGCTACTGACGGGTGATGAAGAGCACATCCAGGAGAAAGACGAGGATGATGATGGAGAGGAGAGTGAATAAAGTAGAGGACTAAGTGGGCGATGGACTTTTTCTCTCCTGGACTTCTGCAAACTGGGACATTTAACCCAGTTGTGTGTGCTATTGTTTTTGTTTCCATGATCCAAAATATTTAGATTTGTGCATGGCTGTATTGTACATACTTTTCCGAATATACCTTGTTAAACATTACATAAGCAACTGTTTTCCCTAACCACAGATTTGCAATTGAGGTTCTATGGCTGTCAATATATTTTGGAAAATAATTCTGTATTTATTGCTGATCATAGAATATCCTATTATACAAGCATCTCTTACCAAACAGAAGTGCAAATCCTTGAGGAGATCCAAGCCTAATGCCATTGGATTAGTGTTTTGCTTTACAGTTTTCAGAAGTCACAAATGTTTGTATATTACA
Source organism: Brachypetersius altus (assembly GCA_037974465.1). Classification (NCBI taxonomy): domain Eukaryota; kingdom Metazoa; phylum Chordata; class Actinopteri; order Characiformes; family Alestidae; genus Brachypetersius; species Brachypetersius altus. The sequence goes on from JBBPDB010143932.1 coordinate 8,877, forward strand.
TGCACAACAAAGTGTGTCTGTAAATGTAAAAAACTTTGCTTTGTGTTATCAGCAACAATTATGGAGTTATTGGCAAATGAATTTTAATCTTAGGGGAACTGTGGTCATCTGTTCTTATAAAATTGGAAAAATAAAACGATTTTAGAAGATTAAAGGGTTCTTTTCTAAACTGTCAGGTTCTAACGGAAGTAGTTGGGACACTCGTGGGCCACCAGGTCCCAGCCTTGCTTGAAAGCATCCACGACTTCCTGCGTTAGAGGGCCTTCTTCAACTGCTGTTAGATTCTCCTGAAGCTGTTCCATGGAGGACATCCCAATGATGACGCCGTCGCCAAGGTCGCCCTGGAGAAAAAAAACCAAAAGGGCTCTCAGACCCAGGAGCGTGCTCAAGATAAAACTGATCATTTTGTCAAATGACAATTCTGAAGAAGCTGCACTTGACCCTTGGGCCACCTTTTCAACTGGAGGGGTATGAAGCCCGCCATCATTGGGCTGTGGAGAAGTGTTCTTGTGTTGTTGAAGTGATGGCACTCCATCCATAACACAGGTTAACAGGTCAAAATCATCAGAGGCCAGTTCCTGTGGGTTTTGTGATGTTTTGTCATGCTGATTTAATCTGTTTGTCCTGAATGTACACTTTTTGTGATGAAGCTATTGCATGATAGTATAATAGCATATATTATATATAATAAGCATTTTTGAAGAAACAGTGGTAGCTGACACTGATCATTATATCTATGCCACAGTGTCGCCTGTCTGGCTTCACACTGAAAATGTTGAAACAGTTCATGATTGGTGCTGCGGTTTAATAAAAACCACATGCAAGTCTATTGCAAATCTAATATTACTCATAATTCAAAAAGTTGATGTGACTGAAAAAAAAACTGATCTGAAATCAGCATGAAAAACTGGTTTAGAAAAGTGTGTTGTGGTTTCTAATGATTACAAAACATTTTTTGTTGACCTGTGTTATCCCTGATGTCATTCAACATTTGAGGGTCTTAGAAGGGTTTCCTCTAGATGTTGGAACACTGTTGTCAGTATTTGACCGTCTATGGCTATAAGAGGAGTCAGTTACTGATGTTGGGTCATAAACTCTGCTCCAGCACATCCCATAGGTATTTAGTTGATGTCCATCACTCCAGTTCCTCTGACAACCTCCAAATACTTGAAGGGCTTTATACCCTTTATATCCAGAGACTGGTACTGGACATGGTCACATTCAGCTTGTGCATCTGCTCCAGGGATTATGAAGCCGTGTTTGCACAACTGACCCCCTGAGTTAGCAGTAGGAGCACACTAAAGTAGCCAAACTCACTAATTGAACGGGACAGTGTTTTAGTCTACCCCCATTATCTCATTCATTCAGTTTTCTAGTTTCCAAACCAGGGTTGTGGGAATGCAGGAACCTATGTCAGCACTCATAGGGTAAAAGGTGGTCACCAGTCCAAAGCACACCTCACACACCCTCTTCTTCCTGGCAAAAGGTTCTGTAGCATAGAGGACTCCACTCCCAGAATAGGAAACGGTTTCTTCCCTCAGGCCATCAGACTCCACAATAAACTCCTTAATCAGAACTGAAACAAACTGTATCCACAAACAGACTTCTCCTAACACAACTCATACACACTGAACCATTCTGCCATAAACAACAAACCCAACTGGCACTGCAAACACCCTGTATTTATTATATAACGCACATTCTCCTCCTGCAATTATTTGCACCATTATTAATTCTTGTCTACCTCCAGTCTGCATTTTTGCCCACCTAACCACTCTGCTGCTATAATACAGTATCTGTAATAATACTCTATTCACTTTAACATCAACTGTGCTAAAGGTGTGGTGTTTTTCCCCCACTCTCTTTTTTTCTAATCGCACTCTGTTCATTCCATCCTGTCTTTCTGTGGTATTCCATTTGTTTATTCTAATTTCACCCTCCTTATTTCATTCATTTCATTTTCGGAGGTGCTTATCCTAACTAGGGCTGTGGGAATTCTGGAACCTATTCCAACGCTCATAGGGTAAAAGGCGTCACAAATCCATCACAAGGCATACACACAGTCAGACTAGATGTAGCTTTTTATGGTTGAGGAACCCTTACCTGAAGCTGAGAGTGATGATACATCCAGCGTATGGCAGCTGAGGTTAAGGTTGGCTTCTGTGAACCATATGCTGCCTCAAGAGCCTTCAGGACTCCATCAATGGCATAGAAATGGCTCTCTTTCCAGTATCTAAAACATATGAATGTTATAAAGGGATGGCACAATACCACTTTTTATACTAATAACAGTATTAAAATAGTATTGGACCAATCCAGTATGTTTTCTTCAAAGAATTACTTCAAAAAGAGCTATTTTAAATCATGCACTTTACTTTTTAGATGATGATGATGATATTACCCCAACAGCCCCCTCAATCCTCTATCCCCCCTCATACTGACCTGCTACATATGGTTTTAACACTTTATGGCTGGTCGACTACCCAGAGAACAACTTTATTAGTACCTGTCTCTGTAGGCAGCAGCCCAGTTATTTCCAAAGAAGCGCCCTGCAGGTTGGCTTCCCTCCTTGTCCTGATAATGGTACTTCCCAGTGAGGAGACCCCCTGCACAGACGAAAGAGTCCAGCGTACTTCAAAAACTGATACACCATAAAGGTCAGTATTGTACACAAACAGTGCTGTACCTGCGAGAGGATTGTACGCATAGAAGCGAATGCCAAAGTGGCGCAAGCATGGAAACAGCTCTGTCTCCACTTGCCGTGTGGTGGCGTTGTACATGCCCTTTAAAGACAGAAAGATTAAAAACCTAAGTTAAACAGATCACTATATTGACAAAAGTACTGGGACACACCTGTTTTTCAGGGATTGGACTAAGCCCAGTATTTTCAGTGACAATCTTAATGCGCCAGCATACCAAGATATGTTGGACTTCTTTGTCTCTATGCTCTCTTTACCTGGTAAACTGTGGGAACCACCCAGTTGTTGTGTTTGCAGATGCAACAGATTTCAGCCACTTCCCAGGAGGCATAGTTTGATAGGCCCAGCTCCTTGAACTTTCCCTATAAACAGAAAACATTAAAAACTGGATATGCCAAAGCAGGGGTCAAACAGCTGTTTACAGAGTTTAGTGTTTTTCCTTCTATTAAGCCCTACTTAAATGGGATAAGCGTCCAAGTCATGCTTGGAGCCCACATTTTGTCTCACATTTTAGAACTGTGAGGCTAATTTTGCTAAGAAACACCAGAAGTCAATGGTCATCCAAATCTTTTTCTGAAATACACCATCAAAGCTCATTATTAAGGAGAATTAGACATGTGACTGTGGTTTAAAATATAGCATGACTTTCTGTTGGATGATAATTTTAAAAATGTTTACTGGAGCTCCCTCAGTAATAGTAGTCCTGCTCCATCCACCTCACTCCAGCGCAGGGATGCCCAGTTCAGGTCCTGGAAGGACAGTATCCATCACAGTTTGGAGAGTTCCCTGCTTAAACGTCCCTGTTGCAACTCATTTGTTAATTGCCGGGGTTTAATGGCAGAGTTTGAGGGAATCTACCAAACTGTACTGGATACCTGCCCCTCAGGACCCCGACTGTAGTGATATAAATACACCTGCTAAATGACATGGCCATGTATGTGCTTAGTTATTGGTTACGCTGATGACCTTTCAGTCCAGACTATCACTGGGAATTGGGGGAACGACACAGAAGCAGGATGTGCAATAGCATCAATTACACATACGCAAAATGTGCAATAACATAAACACGCCCTCCCCAGATCTGGAGTCTGACTCCACTGACAGTATAACTCAAATAAGTGTTATACTTTCCACTTTTAAGTGGAAAAATATATAGATATTTTTCCACTTTAAAATTATGGTATATGGTCCTTTGGTATAAGCCTTCATTACATAGTAAGATAGGATGAGTGGCTGCTACCTCTTTGTGGAGCTCATTGCAGGCCTGCAGAGTGTCCTGAACAGGGTTCTGATGATCAGGGGCATGCAGATAAAAGATGTCCACGCTCTGAACCCGGAGCCTCTTCAGAGAGGTTTCCAGCTGAGAGCGCACGCTTTCTGGCTTCAGCGTCTTTCCTTCCCAAGGGTTCGCCTTAGTGGCAATTCTAACTGGGAAACAAGGAAGGAAAAAAAATGTTCCATTCGATCGCTTTTTAATGTATTCTAATTACATCACAACGTTGGAGACGTTGCTGCATAATTGCTTAACATGTTAGACCATAGGTAATTTGTTTCAGTCCTGGAGGACCCAAGTTCAGCACAGATTGGTGATTTCCTTGCACACCTGATTCAACTTTAAAGGGAGACTCCAGAGTGCACTGGCAGAAATGTTCTCTTCCCTGAATGTAATTAAAAGGTTGAATATAGTGTCTTCAATTCTTACAAAAGCAAAAACCATAACAGGCTGAGGGACCCAATGCCACACTATGTAATATTACATAATTATGTGTAAAGTGTCCATTTGTCGTATGTGAACACACCACAGCACAGTGTGAACAGCACGAAATTCCTCAGTGTATGGGGACGGTACCTTGGTCAAGGTTATCTCAGTGATGCCACTCGCAGTCATGGGAATCGAACCAACAACCTTCAGGTCACAGAAGCAACTCCCTAACTGCCATTTACATGTATGGCATTTAACAGACACTGTACTCAATTCAGGGGTCAGTCTCCCTGGAGCAACTTGGGATTGCTCAGGAACCCAGTGGCGCTGCAGTATGGATCTAAAAGGTAGGATTCAAACCCATGACCTCTTTGTCCAGAGGCAAGTATTTTACCAACCAGGCTACCAAAAGGTTAGGCATAACATAACACATTAAATAGGTATATATATTTTGGGTTGGAATGGCACTTCAACTGCAAAGGATTAGTTTTTGAGCAACAGAATAGCCACACTGCTGGACTCCAGGCCTGAGACTGTTGGGCCCACAAGTTTAGTGCACTGGGAGCATATGATTGGGCAATTAGTTACAAAGACATCCCAGAATAATTCTTGCAGGACACTCAGGGAAGACCTTTGGTCTTCCTGGCCCTAGTACAAGAAGCATTATATGTGCGGGATATTCAATGAAGGTAAGCAACTAAACTGGAAGCATGGTCGTTGTCCAAAATGGCTTGGTATGCTGAAGCATTAAGAATAATCTTTAGCTGAAGTAAGCGGCCCTGAAAAACAGGTGTGTCCCAATACTTTTGTCAATTTAGTGAATCTTACTAGGTTGTGTTGTTTTGCAAGCGTAATCAAAGGTCATACTTGTTTGGGGAAGCTGCATGCCTCCTATAATGGTCTCTGCCTGTCCCTCTGTGTACATGAAAGCAGTGTCCAGCTCCTGGTGACCACGCCGCATGAACTCCTGGACCATGCTGAAGCTCAGGTCCGCGTCTGCACGCCCCCCGAACGCCATCGAACCTAAAAGGGTGGAGGGGGTCTTCGCCTGTACTGCCTGAGACGACATTCTGATGGACTGTTGAAGTCTGAGTGCAGTAAACAGTCTCTGGACTTGAAGGAGCATAGTGCGTCCGCTGAGCCCAGACACACCGAAACTCAGCCTGAACTGAGAAACCGTGTAAAAACTCCAAGTTGTTGCGAAAAACGTAAAGGGGCAGGCAGACTGGGGAAAACGCCATTGGTTAAGTTTAGAGGTGGACTTCTATGGTTGCGAGGGTCAAAGCGGTGGTCCATTTACGAAAAGTAAATATACACCCCCCCAAACCGCCACGAGGCAGTTTAATGCGTAGCAATGCTTGTTTACGGTCCCTATCTTTACATGCAGTTCCACTTGTAGCCACAAGAGGCCAGCATAAATAAAATCACCGTAAAGTTTTGACTACTGAAGAAGTTATACCTACAGTCATCATTTTAAATATTAAAAATTAGAATTAAATTAATGTATTTGTATTTAGATTTTTTAATCACTAAAAAATGTTTTCATCACTAAACATTTTCAATTAAAAACCAGTTGATTCGCTTTACATTTACGGCATTTATCAGACGCTTTTATCCAAAGCGACTTCCATTCTCTAACTACATGGGACAGTCTCTCCCTGGAGCAACTTGGGGTTAAGGGTCTTGCTCAGGGACCCAGTGGTGGTGCTGA